>CM070627.1:15571489-15740290 GCA_036346255.1 Ampelocalamus luodianensis | reverse complement strand
CTTTGCTATTTGTTTATCTTCCGTTTGGAAGTGTGGTGTTTGGACTCTATGTGTGGAATGGAGTTGATGTCTAATTTTGTGCCGGTGTGTATATCTTTACGAGAAGTATACATATCTCGAGATCGATTTATTTGATTTGTGATGCTAGGACCAGGTGGTTGGTTAGCATTACAAACCAAATAGCCCAGGGTCCTCACTGATTCCTGGACCTCCTAGTTGCTAGTGCACGTGTTGGATAGCTCAAAGCGCCATCGGTGTGAAGTTGGCATGTAGCTCGAGCACCGGCTCGCCGCTACACACGTCATGAGCTTCACGGCGGCACTAGAAGGTGCAGGGCGTGAGGATTCCATTTCGGCCTTAGTAAGCACCGCCATGGACCGCATCGTCGGCGATGAGCGAAGCAATGAAGCACACGAGAAGCTCCCCTGTGTGTCAGAAATTCGACAGCAACTGTAGCATAATCATTAGGGCAAAGCTCGATCGGTTTAGGGTTAATCAATGCTTAGATGTGTTAAATGACCGGTTTAGTGCAGCTGTGAGTCAATGACGCATGGGCCGTGAACAAAAACAAGAGGAGTTAATACCGTTTTTGTTTAAGTCTCTTGACACATGGGCCCAGGCGCAATTAGGTGTGTAGTGGACTATGGTCCATGGACCATGCACTCTGCATATGGACCTTTGGTCCATGCGCTGTTTGCATGAATCGAGCCCATGACATGTAGGCCCCACATGTCAGTGAAGGTTTTTCTTTAGAAAATAACTAAGAAAGAAAAGAAAATGCATAGGCCCCACCTGTCATGATAGAGGCTAGGTCAGCCAGAGTATAAAAAGTATTTAGTGCGATAGAAAATCCACAAAAGAATTATTTTTACACTGAAAATTTATTTAACTTTGAAAATTCATGGAAAATTCATATGAACTCCAAATGAGATGAATCCAATTAGGTTGTTCATAAAATTTTATTCTCTAGCAGAACCATGTAGTTTTTCTCCATCACTAATCTAGAAATTTTGTGAAAATAATTAACTTGAAAGCAACTGTGATGGAGTTGATTTTTAGCATTTTTCTCTCGGTTGATTTTTTGGAAGGCTATAACTTTCACATACGAACTCTGATTGAACTAATTATTTCACCTAAGTTCATATAAAATTATAATCTCACCACTGTGTAAATTTCATGCATTTTTTAGTATTTTGATTTTTTTCAGCTTTCTTGATGTTTATTCGATATCGTTCTCTCTCTAGATTCTGAGTTGTCGAAAGTGAGCGAATACGTGCTCGAGAGTGAGCAAGTGGACTACCAGCATGGCAAGCATCATCTTACATCATATTGATCCCAGATTTTTATTACTCTAAATTCTTTTGAGTTGCAACTATACTGCATGCATGCTATTTGAAGTATCAATATTTTGTGAGTTTAGTTAATTATGTCCTAACTCTTGCAGATTATCCTTGATGTATTCCACTTATTATTTAGTTAAGCTTAAGATAGATGTCTTGTGATGGTTTATCTACTATGTATATTGATGCTTAGCCTTGCAAGTCAAGTAGATGTGGTAGTTTGGTTGTGGGGTTAGCTTTGTCAATTGTGGAAACACCAAATACTTTACTTTTATGCTTTTATCTAGATCTTCAAATCTGGTTGTTGAGTTTAACATTTTTATATTTAAACTGATTTTGGTCTGAACAAGTGGCTAGTAGTGTGGGTGCCTTAGGTACACGAGATTCGGGTATCGTGGTAGACTTGTTTGGATCGTTAAGGACCGAACTTTGGGCTGTTATTCCTAGTAACACTCGTACTTCCACACGCTGGATTGGGGCCGACTCAGTCAAGTAAGGGGGGGGGTCTTATTGGGTTGAAACACAGGTGGTGTGAGGGCATCATGTGTGTGATCATATGTTCGTAGAAATCCAATGCAATTTTCTATAATGTGCGGGTGAGCACTATTTTTTTGTACATTGTATCAGCATCTCCAACACAACTTGTGTGCCCACTTAACAAGCTCTATAAATAGCTTGTACAGAGTTTGAGGTTTCATCTCGCATGGCTGATTCAACTCAATAGGGCCGTCTTGCTAAAAAAATACCGAGTCTCGATCTCCCCGGCCGGCATACCTTAGGAAGTGTGTCCTTTCCGGAGGCTTATGGGTTGGTTGAGTCATGCGGGTAAAGTTGTACTCCCTTGTAGGGATTAATCTATTCGAATAGTTGTGTCCACGGTTACAGACGGTCGTTTGGTTTGGGAGACATCATCGTTAGACTCAAAATTAAAATTGACATGGGCTACTACTCGGTATCGGCATGAAGGGTGCAATTTAGTTTATCAAAGTGGGCTGCCACTTTGGTATTATTTGATCTATGTATATATCACTGTCATTCGTAATTCTTTTGCTAAAAATTTTGTTTACTAAATGGCAATTATAAACTAGTAGGTGTAGGGATGAAAACTAGTTGTCACGACCCGACCAGGGGCTACCCGGGAGGACCTCCTAGATCTCCTAAAAAGTCTACCAGGACCTCCCAGGAGGTCCAGCAGGACCTCTTAGGAGCACCTCCAGGACCACCAGTAGGACCACCCAGGAGGTCCAGCAAGACCACCTGGAGGTTTGGGGAGCCGACCCGAGGAGGTCTTAAGACCCAGGACCTCCCCAAATGCCACGACCACTCCAGGGACAGGTCATGGGACTTGGAAAAGCCCTACATCTCCTATGTTCCGAACTAGTCCCAAGGATCAACAACTAGTTCACATAGTAACACAAGTGATAATCATACATCAACGAGAACTTAAATAACAACAAAAGAGTTAATTACAAAGTTGGCTTACAAGCCTACAAAAGAGTAACTTTACATAGCGAAAAACAAAATATGGTGCATCCAATACACCACGGGCAATTGGCTGGAGAACATAGCCTAGTCGACCAGGACCTCTTGGTCCTCAGCAAAGACATCTTCACCAGCTCAAAAGATTATTTCAAGCAAGAGTGAGCACCACAACCATGCTCGCAAGTCACACCCATCACATAGCAGAATGACATGCATATAGAATATCACAAAGGGGAGCCTATAGGGTTAGTTTGCATAAAGCCAAGTTTCCTTCAAATACAAGTAGATAAGTTGTAAGGTAGGTTATGCTATACATAAAATGCATTTTTCAACATAGGTTTTGATTGATTGATAAAAGATTAAGGGTGTAGGATAACCTCCTAACACTGGGCTAACCGCCAAGGGGCTCCTGTGGGGCTCCGCCCAAAACACCTTGGATAGAAATCGAACTAGTTTTCAAAACCATTTGAAAACCAAAACCTAAGCTAACTTAGAGAGGCTTTGCTAGCATGTCCATGACCAGTGGACACGACTATTCGAATAGATTTCACTTTGCGAGTGTACAACTTTACCACAAGAGATAACCAAATTACTACCGCTCACACACTTAGAAGGTGTGCGGCTAAAAGGTTATCACAAGGCATTCTGATGCTCCTTCTCACCTGATCCCTCTGTTGAGTTTTACCCTTTTGGGCTAACCGTGACGAGGTTTAGGCCCCCTCTTTGCTAGGTGGGAATGTAAGAAAGTAGGTCATGAAGGACCACCGCACATCAAAAAGGATAACCATGGTGACAGTTACAAATTATTTGGCGAGTCCGCCCATACAAGACTTGTGGTTGCAGTGGCATAGCAAGTAACACTCAATGACTAGTCCTTAATTGACATGGGCAACATCCTCAACCCTGGGGCGTCGGCTGACACAGCCCTTGTGCACTACTCGTGCGCCCACCAAGAAACCAACTAAGGCTCACCCACGTCCAAACCATTTTCCAACATTTGCCTTTGAAAAACAGGTTTCCAAGATAACCCAATGACGTGGTTCAAGCAGTTGAAGTAAAACATTTGGTCTTTGGTTGTAAAACTTCCCGAAACAAGATTTTGGTCTAAGCATTGCTAAGCACTTCTTTGTAAAAGGTCCTGGTCACACATAACATGATAACGAGTTTTTACTAAGGTGACAACAAGCTCGGGTACAATAACAAAGTGGTCATAAGAAGAGGTTATGAGTAACTCGAGTGTAAACAGCATTGAAATACTAGGTGAAATATGCATGTAATACTTAGCTTGAAACCGAAGTACATAGATTGAAATAATGGTTGCAATATGGTCAAGGGTGTAACTTGCCTTGCTCAAAGGCTTGGGGATCTTCCTCTTTGAAGAACTCGGGCTTCTCGGTGTCTTCGCAATCTACACAAAAAGAGCAAAGCTAACTCAAATAAAAGCCAAAGGAACCTCAAAGAAACACCAATAGAACCAACAAAGAGCTCACGAAGGTTTGGGAGGTCGGAGGACTGGAGGAGGTCAAAGTTGGGAAGAAGGTCCCAAGGGGCTGGTTGCAAAAGCAAACAAAGTGAAAATGAGGAAGAAGGAAAAGATGGAGTCTTTGTCCAAGCCTATAAGGCACAGGCTATAGGGTTCAGAGCACACGTGTTCAAGGATGGGTGGAGGAGAGGGCGAGGCGAGGTAAAGGAGGGGACAAGAGGGGAGGAGAGGTACAATGGAGGTGTGACATTAAATGTGTCGCGGCGGTATTTAATGTTGAGAGACTTTCTGCGCAAAGCGTGCAAAAGGAGAAAGTGAACAAGGCGGGTTCAAACAAAGAGGTTGGACAAAGCAAGAGAGAAAGTCATGACCAAAGGAGAGTCCAGGCCAGGGGTGGTCAAAGGAGGAGGTCTGCGGGAGGAGGTCTGCGAGAGGGCCAGGAGGTCTGCCCCCCGAGGGTGGTCTTTGGAAAAGGCCACGAGAAGGTGGTCTTTGCAAAGATCGAGGTCATGACCACGGGGCGTGGTCGTGATGAAAGAGGGTGGTCTTTGCAAAAGGCCGGAGGTAGATGGAGTCCAAATATAAGAGGAAAGGCGCAACAATCCGGGGCCACGTGATCTAGATCGAGCGGTCAAGGAGATGGGAAGCGCGCAAGATCTCACAAGGGAGGTTTTGAAACACAAACCCAAGCTTAAAAGCGACTCAAAGGGTGGTCGTGACCTACAAGGAGTCAAGACCACCGGGAGATCTGAGCCACGAGGATGTCCAAACATAAGGAGGTCTAAACCTAGAGAAGACACTAGAGCTCCAACACTCTGTGGTGACAAAACCAATAGAGATTTAATTGAAGTTGGAGTTAGTCACTTAAAAATTATTCAAAATCCCAATTTAAGCTTGTAGACTTGAGGAAACCAAATGGTTCGCTTTATTTTGAAATTCCCAAAGAACTTCAAAAACCAGGGTGTTACAAACCTACCCCCTTAAGGGAATATCGACCCCGAGATTCAAGCTAGGCCAGCAAAGAGGTAGGGATACTCAGCCTTGAGGTCTTCTTCACACTCCCAAGTGGCTTCATCTTCGGAGTGATGGCTCCATTGCACTTTGCAAGATCGATGACTTTGCTCCGGGTGACACGTTCTGCAACATCCAAAATCTTGTGTGATTTGCTCCACATACGTGAGGTCGTCTTGAAGATCAACACTCTCTAGGGAGAGTCGCTCCTCTGGAACTCGAGGCACATCTTCAACTAGGATACATGGAAGGCGTCATGCTGCATGAATGATTCTTGGCGGCTCAATTGATAAACAACTTCACCTTTTCTTTCTAAGACCTTGAATGGTCAGACAAATCTTGGCGCCAACACCCTTAGTTTGAAACCTTTTCACTCCTCTAAGGGGTTACACGAGATACATATGATCTCCCACTTCAAAGACAACTCTCTTATTCGATTGTCGACGTAGCTCTTTGTGGGGTGGGCTACTTTCAAAGCGTTCTCTTATGAGCTTCACTTTGTTTTTAGCTTCTTGGATCAGCTCGGGTCCAAAGAATTGGCGTTCACCAACTTGGTCCCAAAGGAGAGAGTTCGACACGCCTTCCATACAAAGCTTCAAAGGAGACATCTTTAAGGTGGCTTGGTAATTGTTGTTATAAGAGAACTCAACATAAGGAGGTTCTTGTTCCAACTTTTGCTATAGTCAATGCACAAGCTCGAGCATATCTTCAAGGATCGATTTACTCGCTCTATTTGCCCATCGGTTTGAGGATGATAGGCTGTACTGAAATTAAGGCTTGTTCTCAAAGCTTCATGGAGACTTTCCCAGGACCTAGAGGTGAACTGAGAACCTCTATCGGACACAATGCTCTTAGGCACTTTATACAAACAAACAATTCGAGCCATGTATAATTCTACCAATTTGCTTCTGCATTAGTGGTCTTGTGAGGATAAATGTGCCACTTTGATCAAACGATCAATCACTACCCAAATGGAATCAAAGCCTGATCAGGTCTTAGGCAATCCAGTGATGAAATCCATGCCTACTTGTTTCCACTTCAACTCGGGAATAGGTAGGGGTTGGAGTAGACCTGTTGGCCTTTGATGCTCAACTTTGACCCTTTGGCACACGTCACAACGTGCTACAAACTCCGCATTTTCTTTCTTCATGATGACCCACCAATACTTCCTTTTGAGATCTTGGTACATTTTGGTACTTCTTGGATGGATAGAGTAGGGAGATCCATGAGCTTCTTTAAGGATGAGTTGCTTGAGCTCTTGGCAATCCAGCACACAGAGACGCTTGTCAAACAAGAGGACTCCCTGTTCATCTTCCAAAAAACTAGGGGCTTTGTCACCCTCCAAGTTGGTTTTGATCTCCTGGGTCCTTATCTTCAGCTTGATTTTCTCGAATTTGCCTCTGGATAGTGGGTTCAACTTCCAGCACGTGCACACAACCTTCCTCGACCACTTCCAAATTGAGATGTCTCATCTCTTCAAGCAATTGGGGTGGTATTTTCCGCAATAACAAGGTACTGCAATGACTCTTTTGGCTCAGTGCATCAGCTACCACATTGGCCTTACCCGGATGGTAATGGATACCAAGATCATAATCTTTTATGAGCTCCAACCATCTTCTTTGTCTGAGGTTGAGGTAGGCTTGAGTGAAAATGTACTTCAAACTTTTGTGGTCTGTAAAGATCTCACAGTGGTTACCAATGAGGTAATGGCGCCAGATCTTTAAGGCATGCATTACAGCTGCCAATTCCAAATCATGGGTGGGATAGTTGGCTTCATGAGGCTTCAAGTGCCGGGAAGCATAAGCTACCACTTTTCCTTCTTGCATCAAGAAACAGCCAAGACCTCACCGAGATGCATCACAAAAGACCTCAAAGTCCTTTCGGATATCCGGCAAAACAAGCACTGGGGCAGAGGTCAGACGCTTTTTCAGCTCTTGAAAACTGTGCTCACAGCTAGTGTCCACACATACTTGCTCTCCTTTTTGAGTAACTGAGTGAGAGGCCTTACTAAACTTGAAAAGCCTTTGATGAATCTGTGGTAATACCCTGCCATACCGAGAAAACTTCTTAACTAGGCTACTGACTTGGGTGGCTTCCAATCTAGCACGTCTTGGACTTTGCTGGGGTTGATTGCCACACCCACTGCTGACATAACGTGCCCCCAAAAAGGTGACCTCTTTCATCCAAAAGTCACACTTATTGAACTTGGCATAAAGTTGGTAGTCTCTGAGCTTGTCTAGGACCACCCTAAGGTGCTCTTCATGCTCTGCCTCATTCTTAGAGTACATAAGAATATCATCAATGAAGACAACAACAAACTTATCTAAGTACTCCATGAACACTTTATTCATCAAATTCATAAAGTAGGCAGGAGCATTGGTTAACCCAAAAGACATAACAATGAACTCGTAAAGCCCATAACGAGTTGAGAAGGTTGTCTTTGGGATGTCTTCTTGTCGAACCTTCAACTGGTGGTACCTTGACCTTAAGTCAATCTTAGAGAACACCGAAGCTCCCATAAGCTGGTCAAATAGGTCATCAATCCTAGGCAATGGATACTTGTTCTTGATTGTGACCTCATTGAATGCTCTGTAATCAACACACATTCGTTGAGTACTATCCTTCTTTGCGACAAAGATTACTGGAGCTCCCTAGGGTGAAGAGCTTGGCCGAACAAAACCTTTGCTTTGCATGTCTTCAATTTACTTCTTTAGCTCAACAAGATTATTGACAAATGTCTGTAAGGCCTTTGGAAATAGGGGCATCCTTGGGACTAAGTTGATAACAAACTCTAGGTCCCTATGGAGGCATTCTGGTAACTCATGCAGGAACACATCGGGTATTCTCGACCACGGGGAGGTCTTCAAGCTTCTTTTGTTGCAAATAATCAGTAACTGTTTGGTTGCCTTGACGCAACGAATGGAATTGTTTCCTCTTTAAGGTCATCATGCCCGGAGGAATGTGGGCACTACGAAAAGCTTGCACAAATTCTCCCCAAGTGATGGCCTGGGCATCGGTGTGGGAATGAGTGAAATTATTCCACCACTCCGAGGTTGGTCCAGTGAGCTGGTGAGAGGCAAAGAGCACCCTGTCACGATCAGTGCACTGGATCATGTCCAGTTTTCTACTCACTGTCCTGACCCAATCATCAACCTCTAAAGGTTCAGCACTACTAGTGAAAGTAGGAGGTCTCATTCTCATAAACTTAGTCATTGTTGCCCTTGGAGGTAGGGGTGGAAAAAAAGCTCGAAACTTGCGAGCCAGCTCAACTCGTTAAGGGCTCAGCTCGAACTTGGTCCCTTAACGAGCCGAGCTGAGCCAGCAAATTAGCTCATTTTCTTAACGAGTCGAGCCGAGCTAGCTCGCGAGTTACTCGTTAACTCATTTAGCTCGTTAACAAGGCATCGGTAATAAAGCCCCCGCCCACCTCCCGTAGTCTCGTGCTGACCCCCTCCTCCCTCCCTCCCTCCCCTCGATTCCCCTTCTTCAGCCCGACGCCGTCGCCCACCTCCGCCTCCCGCGTTGACCCCCTCCTCCTCCTCCCGCGCCACTGCTGCCCTCCTCCTCTCGCGCTCGCGCCTCCGCTCCTGCTCCTCCTCCTCCCCACGCAATGCCTCGCCTCCTCCTCCTCCCGCGCCTTCGCTCCTGCCCCTCCTCCCCACGTGGTGCCCCGCCTCCCCTCCTCCCATGTCGCTGCTACCCTCCTCTTATCGCGCTGGAGCCTCCACCCTGCTCCTCCTCCTTCTCCCCACGTGGCGCCCCTCCTCCTCCTCCGACGCCGCCTCCCCTCCTCCTGCGCCGCCGCCCTCCTCTCGCGCCCACGCCTCCGCTCCTGCTCCTCCTCCCCACGCGGTGCCCCTCCTCCTCCTCCTCCCCCGCCGACACCCCTCCTCCTCCCCCACTGGCGCCACTCATCCTCCTTCTCCCCCGCTGACGCCCCGAGCTCCTCCCGAGCCAGATGCCGCCACCCCTCCTCCCTCTTCCCTCTTCCTACCTCAGCCTCCCTCCGAGTCGCCGCCGCCACTCTCCTCCTCCCGATGGCAGCTCCACGCCGCGCAGCTGAGCTGATGCAACAACTTTTCCCTCTTGCTAGTTGCTGCCAATCTTGTTTGCTTAGATGTCTGGATTGTTTTGTTTTTCCTCTTTGTCATCAACTGCATTATGCGTATATGAACTGGTAATCGATCAAAATATTTGCAATTGATTGATGTATTAGTTGTGCTATGGATGTCTGGATATTTGCTTAGTTGTTTGCTATGGATATTTTCTTAGTTGCAATTGATGTATTAGTTGTGCTATTTGCAATTGATTGATGTATTAGTTGTGCTATGGATGTCTGGATATTTGCTTAGTTGTTTGCTATGGATATTTTCTTAGTTGCAATTGATGTGTTAGTTGTGCTATTAGATGTCTGGATTCGGAACTGGCAATGATATGAACTACATGGATGTTTTTTATAACGAGCCTAACGAGCCGAGTTCGACTTTTTTAACGAGCCAAGCTGAGCCAAGCTCGTTTTCTTAATGAGCTTTACCGAGCCGAGTCAGCTCGTTATCCACCCCTACTTGGAGGAGGTGGCACAAACACAGGAGGTTGAGCTGCTGCTGCTTGGAGGTTCTGAGTATTGTTGATGGACTAAGCTAGCAAATTGATCAACTGAGCTTGATTTGCCATCATCTGATTCCAATCTAGACCTTTAACTCGAGGGGGAGGTGGTTCGGGAATTGGTGCTTCTAGATCACTGCCACTAGCTCTGCCTTGACCACTGGTACTGCCACTGCCATGGGTTGTCACCATCTACCAGGCAAAGGGGGAAAAAGAGCTAAGAGGAGAGGTTAAAACACCCAAACCGACAAAACAACCAACTCAAAACTTAACACGCTCTACTCGCAACTTGCTGCCCTCAGGGTTGCAGGTAAGGAGGTCGTAGTCACAAGGGGTCGTCTTCGCAAAAAGAACCCAAAGGGTGGTCTTTGTAAAAAAAAAAAGGACAGCCACTCACGACCACACCTAGGGAGGTCCTACAAAGAGAGGAAAACCAACACCAAAGCTAAGGATCTTCTATAGATATTTTAAAGGAAAGAGGGTCCAATTACCCTTTTAAAACAGTAAAGAAAGCAAAAGATAAGAAGGACACTAAGATGGGGATAAGATTAGAAAGATGACCCAGATAAGAAAAGAACAACTTACTTTTCTTGTTTACAAATCAAAATTTGAAATTCTACTAATGACCAATCTAATAGGTTACGACCTACAGCCAGATGCTCTGATACCACCTGTCACGATCCGACCAGGGGCCACCCGGGAGGACCTTCTAGATCTCCTGAAAAGTCCACCAGGACCTCCCAGGAGGTCCAGCAGGACCTCTTAGGATCACCTCTAGGACCACCTGGAGATCCAGGGAGCCGACCCGAGGAGGTCTTGAGACCTAGGACCTCCCCAAATGCCACGACCACTCTAGGGAGAGGTCGTGGGACTTGGAAAGCCCTACATCTCCTGTGTTCCGAACTAGTCCCAAGGATCAACAGCTAGTTCACACAGCAACACAAGTGATAATCATACATCAACGAGAACTTAAATAACAACAAAAGAGTTGATTACAAAGTTGGCTTACAAACAAAAGATGGTCCATCCAATACACCACGGGCAATTGGCTGGAGGACGTAGCCTAGTCGACCAGGACCTCTTGGTCCTCAGCAAAGACGTCTTCACCTACTCAAAAGATTGTTTCAAGCAAGAGTGAGCACAACAACCGTGCTCGCAAGTCACACCCGTCACATAACAGAATGACCTGCATATAGGATATCACAAAGGGGAGCTTATAGGGTTAGTTTGCATAAAGCCAAGTTTCCTTCAAATACAAGTAGATAAGTTGTAAGGCAGGTTATGCTATACATAAAATGCATTTTCCAACACAGGTTTTGATTGATTGATAACAAGATTAAGGGTGTAGGATAACCTCTTAATACCAGGCTAACCGCCAAGGGGTTCCCCACCCAAAGCACACTAGATAGAAATCCAGAACCAGTTTTGAAAACCATTTGAAAACCAAAACCAAAAGCTAACTTAGAGAGGCTTTGCTAGCATGTCCATTACCATGGACACGGCAATTCGAATAGATTTCACTCTACAGAGGTGTACAGCTTTACCCACAAGAGATAACCAAATTGCACTGCCCGCTCACACACTTCTGAAGGTGTGCGGCTAAAAGGTTATCACAAGGACTTTACAGTGCTCCTTCTCACCACAGCCCCTCTCACTGAGGTTTCACCCCCTTTTGGGCTAACCACCCGCAGGGTTCAGGCCCTCTCTTGCGCTAGGTGGGAATGTAAGAAAGTAGGTCATGAAGGACCACCCACACATCCAAAAAGGATAACCATGGTGAGAGATTGCAAATTATTTGGCCAGGTCACGCCCATACAAGACTTGTGGTTGCACAAAGTGGCATAGCAAAGTAACACTCAAAGACCGGTCCTTAATTGACATAGGCGACATCCTCAACCATGGGGCACCAGCTGACACAGCCCCCGTGCACTACCCGTGCACCCACCAAGAAACCAACCAAGGTTCGCCCACGTCGAAACCATTTTCCAACATTTGCCTTTGAAAAACAGGTTTCCACGACAACCCAATGTCGTGGTTCAAGCAGTTGAAGTAAAACATTTGGTCTTTGGTTGTAAAACTTCCCGAAATAAGATTTTGGCGTAAGCATTGCTAAGCACTTCTTTTTAAGAGGTCCTGGTCACACATAACGCGATAACCAGGTTTTTACTAAGGTGACAACAAGCTCAGGTACAATAACAAAGTGGTCATAAGAAGAGGTTAGGAGTAACTACGAGTGTAAACACTGGCATTGAAATACTTGGTGAAATATGCATGCAATACTTAGCTTGAAACCAAAGTACATAGATTGAAATAATGGTTGCAATATGGTCAAGGGTGTAACTTACCTTGCTCAAAGACTTGGGGATCTTCCTCTTCGAAGAACTCGGGCTCCTCGGTGTCTTCGCAACCTACACGGAAAGAGCAAAGCTAACTCAAAAATAAACTCAAAAAAAAGCCAGAGGAACCGCAAAGAAACACCACTAGAACCAACAAATGCTCTAAAGATTTGGAGGAGGTCCAGAGAGCTACTCGGAGGACGTCCAAAGTTGGGAAGAACATCCCAAGGAGCTGATTGTGAAAGCAAACGAGCTGAAAATGAGGAAGAAGGAAAAGATAGAGTGTTGTCCAAGCCTATAAGGCTTGGGCTGCAGGGGTTCAAGAGCACACATGTTCAAGGATGGGTGGAGGAGAGGACAAGAGTAGGTAAAGGAGGGGACAAGAGGGGAGGAGAGATACAATGGAGGTGACAACATTAAATGTGCCGCAGCAGCATTTAATGTTCAGAGACTTTCTACTGCAAACGTGCAAAAAAGGAGAAAGTGAACAAGGCGGGTTCAAACAAAGAGGTTGGACAAAGCAACGGGAGAAAGTCATGACCAAAAGGAGAGGTCCGACCAGGGGTGGTCAAAGGAGGAGGTCCTGCAGGAGGAGGTCCTGCAGAGGGCCAAGGAGGTCCTGCCCCACCAGGGTAGTCTTTGGAAAAAGACCACAGAAGGTGGTCTTTGCAAAAAGACCAGAGGTCATGACCATAGGAGGTGGTCATGACAAAAAGAGGGTGGTCTTTGCAAAAAGACCAGAGGTCATGACCACAGGAGGTGGTCGTGACCAAAGAGGGTGGTCTTTGCAAAAAAGCCAGAGGTAGATGGAGGTAGAAAGAGGAAAGGTGCAACAATCCAGGGCCACACGATCTGGATCTAGTGGTCCAAGGAGATGGGGAAGACGTGCACTAGATCTGGACTTAAAGGAGGTCCAATACAAAGAGGTTTCGAAGGGTGAGATTCAAAGGTGAAGGATCTAATGGCGGAGATCCAGGAAAGAGGTCCAAGGCTAAGAAACTCAAGGGCGAAAGGGTACAAGGGAGGTCCTAACAGTCAAGAACTCACAAAGAGAGGTCCTGACGGTCAAGATCTCACAAGGGGAGGGGTTTTGAAACACAAACCCGAGCTTAAAACAGCTCAAGGGTGGTCGTGACCTACAAGGGAGGTCAGGACCACCGGGAGGTCTGGGCCACGAGGAGGTCCAAATGTAAGGGAGGTCTAAACCTAAGAGAAGACACCAGAGCTCCAACACTCCCGCGAACCAACAAAACCAATAGGATTTAATTGAAGTTGGAGTTAGTCACTTGAAAATCATTCCAAAATCCCAATTTAAGTTTGTAGACTTCAAGGAAACCAAATGGTTCGCTTTATTTTGAAATTCCGAAAGAACTTCAAAAACCAAGGTGTTACACTTGTGCATTTTATGCAAAACTAAGCCACTAAGGCCTCTCCTTTGGTCAGCCACTAGCATGTATAATTTTTATTTTGTGTAAGTCTTGCGAGTATATTTTTGTACTCAACCGGATTGTCCACTTGCTGCAGGTGAGGAAGATTATACGCTTGATCAGTTCGTTAGCGCCTATTTCGGTGACGCTAACGAATGATGTTGTTTCTAATCCCCATTCGGTTGCCTTTGGGAATGGGTATAGCTGGGCTTTTGGTTTATATGATGTTGTTTTCGCTGCGTACTTGTTGCTAATCTTTTGAATTTGGCCAGTCAGGCACTTATGTAAAAGTGATGGACATAAGTCCTATGTTTGTATGCCACTTTGTTATATCTTGTATGTCTTGTGGATGACTGTGAATAACATTGATAATGATATGTGAGTGTTACCCGCTGATCTTGGGAGCTAACACAGGATACAAATCCGAAGTTCTGAAATGCTCTTTGATTCATTTAAGTGTCGACTTGGGCTGCCGGGAACCGGTCACCATGTAGCACACGTTGAGGTGCGCTATGCATGGTAACCATGGCTCTAGTTCAGTCAGTCCTCCTACTTAAATTGAATCAAATTGGATTTCAGTTCTTGGAGGCCTAGAGTTATTCTTGTAAGATCGGGAAGGTCTACGTCTTATGAATTTAACTCGGGGTCCCCACACACTGACAACAACCGTAACCTATGTGCACATTCAGGCAACTGTCAATGCGCCTCCTAGCGCACAACAACTGCCACCCCTTCATGCCGGCAGACAGAGGGGGAGGTGAATGACAAACAAAAGTCATTAGATTTAGTTTCGGTGGCTTGTTTTATTCTGTAAACTCAATCAATACAAGAACACATGAGTAAGGTTATTCTTCTCTTTGGAGAAGGCCTGAACCTGTCTAAAAAACCCCCAGTCTCTTCTTGCATAATATTGAGGGTCATGTCCCCAGCATTTATTTCATAAGATCGATAGTGAATCATCGACAACCCTCATCTTTTCTTAGTGTTCTCTTATCTAAACCCTTGTTGCTCTTCTCTTTCTTATCCTTGTCCTTGCCTTTATTTTGTTTTGTCAACATAGCTTTTTCGATACTTTCCTCATTTTCAACTCATGTAGATGATTAGGCACGTCTTCACCAATAAAATATGACAGTTGTGGACTAAATTCAACACCAAGCCGACCAGGTCGAGGAGGATGCAACAGATCTATGTTTTCCAAGATGAGCTGATGCCGTGATAAGTGGCTAGGAGTTTTGTCACCCTCCGCATTTACACCCTGCATGATAGGAAGAGACCTCTTATGTGTGTTCAAGCCCAAGAAAAAAAGGAGCTTAGAGCTGATAGTTCTCACTGCCCCTAAAGGATCCCTAACTTCGCCGAGAGGCTCGGTCATGCTGAGGACAAAAAATATAGGATAGGTTGCTAGAGCTCACTTGTTGAGTAGCATGTGAGCTAAGTATCCCCTTCTATTACACACTTGTGCAAGTAGACGATGTAATATTATGGTTGTATGTTGCTATTTAGGTATAGTGTGTTTGCCTCTTTGCCTTAGGGCATTGTATTTCGCAGACACACTAAAACCTAGCCCTATGTTAAAAATTAATTATGTGTTGTCCTTGCTGTACCTTTTTCTTTATTTTGAGTTGGTTCTTGTATTTTAAAGCTCAAAACCACAAAATTAAATGAAGTACCTTACTCTCATTGTTTTCTCTACCTTATGCTTTTCCCTCTCATCTCTTTATTGGAAGTCGCATGTTAATTAAGAGAATAATAGCGGAATCGGTAAAGAGAAGGACATGATTGCAAAAGACACTTACTAAGATTGAGTAACCGCTATTTCATCGGATATATTACCATAGTACCAAGAACAAGTCTTGTACCGAGAGAATTTACTAGAGGCAGCTCACTGCATGACCAAAAGGAATTAACCGTATAATGTGATATCATCATTAGAGTTGATAAATCTGAATGATGGAATGGGGAAGTTATGTGATGATTAGGAATTAAAAGAAAACGACATATACCTCATGGATGACATAACTTGGTAAGGTAGTAGTTTAACTAGATCCTTCAAGGAAGGTATCTTTAGTGGATTTGAATGGTCAATGTGATTATGGATAAATCGAGAAATTAGATTATTGCTCATGGTTGCCGAACATGATCTTAAAAGAATTTATTAGACTTTCGAGCCATGAGATATTAAACTTTGTGGGATCACTTGAATATGTGGATTATGGTGGATGCTACCATTGATGGTTTTGTTATATGTATATTTAAAATAGGTGAAACTGTTGTGGTGAAGAGTAAGCTTGCCTATGGGTGATGTTGAATTTATGTTTTTTTTTACTGATGTTGAATTTATGTTGGAGGGATATGCGGGTGGAACTCATGAAATACATGTAGAAGATTGAATAAATAACTTTGTGGGTTCACTTGACGATACAGACTTTGGAGATGTCTTAATCAATATGTCAATAAAATTGTGAGTGAGTTTTAGGTATGAAGTGATATAGTTGGAAATCGAAAATGTGATGAGACTATAAATTTTGGTGGTTACTTGTGATAATTTTTTTTGAGTATTGTGAAGTTGGATTTGGGTGGGTATATAACTGGATCGTAACACTTTTAGAGATATGCAATGATTATGTGATTGAATGGTCGTACAGTGGATGACTATGTATTTTGGATATAAGAATCTAAGTCATTGTGTGGTGTTAACTAAGATTGATGCCTAAAGTTAATCCTTGTTATTTTGGAAGTTCATAGTTGGAAAGGCATCCAAATCTTTTCCTTAAAGCAAAAGGAAGGGACGATACTTTCAAAACATTTGCTTGATCATGTACTGCATAGTAGTTGTTGCAAATCGTATAGTATCGTTATTGGTGGACTTGTTTGAATCAGTGTAGTATGAGAATAAGAGAATGATGGATTGTTTTTTCGGTGGATGATGATTTGTTGAATAACCCATTGAGGATGGTTTTGCTCTAATACGAATAGGTAGACCAGATTTGATGGGAGTCATGATTAATTGTGAAACTATATGATGGGTTAACATCAGAATGTTAGGACTATTGTGGTGGACTATAAGAGCTAATATGGACTACTTAATCATGGTGAATAACTTGATATAGACAAAGGTAGTGATTCGGATTATTTGGGATTATAGTTGGACTATGAATTCACCTTGGATGGATGACTTCTGATGATTGAATTTGCTTAGGTTGGAGCTGACCGTGGGGGAGTGTTAGCTTGAATGGGAAGTTGGAATTTGAGTGCTCATGATTAGTGGATATGTGGTGAAAGGATGCAAAGTGACATAGTGAACCTGGATGTTGATCGTAGTGAATATTATGAAAAGTTGCAGTGGTCGATTAAGGATAGTAAATCGACCTTGTGTTAAGGGTGAGGTGTGCTAATAGGAGCCTTGAGTTTATTGGAATTAAAATAAGTTGATGCCTATAGTTGCAACCCAAGGGGCCTTGGGAAAATGGAATCTGGGTACATACAGCTCAGTTGCAGGATTAGTGCAACGAAGCGGCGGCGTGGGAGGGGATCCGGAGCGGGGTATCTGGACAAGGACACGCAGGCGAAGCGGACAGGCGACACGCTGAAACCAACGGTCACCGGAGACGACCGGTGAGGAAGAAGCGGCGGTGACCGCTCAGGTCTTGGCGATGTCAGCGATCTCCAGCCAAATCCAAGCAAATGGCGAGGAAGAGGACAAGGCGATCCCGTTGCCACCAACGGTGAAGGCGGGGGCTCACCAATGGCGGTGGTGGACAGCGACGAAGAACTCGGCGAAGACGTCAATGGCAGCAACCACGCTGGAGCTCACGCGGCTATTTGGCAACACGGCCACCATCCTCTAATAAATTTAACTGTTACTTATAAATTCCTGCATTCCATAAAAAACAGTATGGGTTCGCATATGGTAAGCCGCTAGGCTCTGACCGTTTTCCATTAGTTTTCACCCCTTTCTTCATGTACTGTTCAACAATACAATTAAATCGTACAAATTATTTTCGCTGTAAACCCCTGGTACATGCACTGTAGGGCTGCATCCTCTTATTCAAGTATGACTAATCTAATGAACACAGTACACGAAACTCCCCTTTTTGCAGCCCAGATCAGCATCAGCATATCCAACTGTACACTTGAACAACAATTATTGTAAACAGTGTAAACGACACCAATCTTTGTATATGTGTGTTTGGCAGTCCATCTGTAGTAGTTTCACTGGAATACCTCACTGGTATCTGAAGGCACTGTGTAGTCAAAGTCATTCGCTCCCGGAAGACAGCGCATTTGCCTCAATCCAGTCAAAAGCAAGTGGGCTGAGGAAGGCATCAGGGATTCCAAAAGAACTGACAACAGCAAGCGCATGGGGCCTGAGTTCACTGCACAGTGACATGGCTTCTTTCCTCACAGCGGCTACATTGTCACGAGACAAATAACCGTATCTCAGAAAAGATGCAGATTCATCTATGCAGACCATAACATACATAGACCTCAGTAAGCCCAATACATCCTGCAAATGACAAATTCAAGGTGACATGAAGATACTTTTGCAACAAAAGTTCACGCATAATTCTGATGCCAAAGTAAAAGGGATGGACGCAAGGAGAATTCACCTATCCTGTTATCGTCAAATTAATAAGAGGAAAGCGAACATACCCTTAAAGAACCAGCAGGAACATTCATCTCGTCCTCCAAAAATATTTGTAAAATGGTGCGCTCAGTAAATGCTCTAGCTAAGTCTTCGGCGATTTGGTAGCTCTAGATAAATGTCAGTCACATTAGTCATAAAGGAAGTTTAGAGCAGCAAGAAAATGTGCAGTAGAAACTGAGTTTTACCAGCATCAAAGCCTTCTCTCTGCTTTCGCCTTGTGCCAGATGGTGAGAAACCTCCTCAGTGAACTGCTTTAGTAAATCCCGCTCCCTTAAGCAGAACAAATCCATCTATCCATGTGCACATAGCCACACAAAGACAAGATTTACCTCACGACAGAGATATCTTATCTAACGAACTGAATTAAAATTTTATACCTGGAACTTGGAGCTCCTTAATATGCCACTTGTCAGATTATCAGGAATAACAGGGCAAGGACCATTCAAATGTTCCAATCCCAATCCCTTGAATGGCTTCTTCTTCCTTTGCGCTGCCAAAAATTCAGCATAAAGGGCTTTGCTTACCTGAGTCAACAAGATTAAATTGTTACAACCAAGCCAAGCTTGAAGCACCTTTTGAGGAAAATACATGGATGACTAACAACAATAAGTAAAAATAACCTGCTGCATTAGAATATTATTATCACCCTCAAATGTAGATTGGACATCAAACTCAGCTTTGAAAATTCCTATACGGTTCTCTGTCTTCAAACCTTGGCCACCACAGGCCTCATGACACTCTAATAGAAGTAAAAGAAAATCCAGTGAGAAATATTTATCCGAATAAAGAAAAATACTAGCCCTTTTAACAATACCTGAAGCGTGGTCATATTCTGCCAGGTTAGTGTAGCTTTCAGAGCACTAGAGTAAATGTGTATAGCTTTGTTAATTTCAGGGGTCCTCTTAACATACATCTTTTTCATAAAATTACCAGCACTGCTCATCAGACATCTACAAAAGGGAAAAACATTACCATATGATGATCTCTGTTAAGTAGCAGTGAAAATATTTGCAGAAAATGCTGTTCTTTCGGAGAAAAAAAAAACATTTGCAGAAAAGAAGGGATAGCAATTTAGCATTAGTGACTCAAATCTTCAATTACAGTGTGTTGAATATTTGTGCATGAAAATGCTAATATTTCCGACAAATTCATAACTAGATTAAACAGATTTGGGATTTCATAACTAGAATACTCAGATCTAGTCCAGTGCCAAATGTTAGAACAACGATGATGGATGATTAGCAAGAACCAAAAATAGCCAAGCTACCGCATCAAATCCAACCATACAAATGTAAGAACTACCCTCCTATGACAAATAAATATATATTCACTGGACGTATGATAAACCAAAGCAAGCTAGTAGGTTACGCTTTTGCTAGCAGTGGTAGAAGGCGTCGCTGGTGACTGGGATAATCAAGTAACAGCATTTCAGGACCATCAGGTGTAATTGAAAAGGCCCTCCTTGACAAAGCATATCTCACAGCAATTGCTAGGCCTACCTGTAAGCATGAAAAAGAAAGAGTACATAAGTGTATCTATAATAATTGTATATAGGCATGGAATATCAGTAGCAAAGCAAGTTCCTCTGTGTGACCAGTACTGGTTACTAGCTCAATACTGGCACTAACTAGTTTGGACTGAGCCAAATATTTTTTTAATAAAATATTATGATGTTCCCAATCTTGGCTGGTAAAAAGAGATGGAAATAGCCAGTTCCATCCAATTGGTGCTAGTTTTTAAAATTTGCTAGTATTTTTTCAAATGTTCTTGTGCACTTAAATAGATGTTTCCAACCAAACATGTTTGGGATGATCTAAACAAGAATTTTTATTATTATTTAACCTATTTTAAAATTAATTTTATTACTAACCTCTCACTAAATTTATTTCTAAATCTGACCCTTTTAGTCACACTACCCGTAGCGTAACAAAATAACACTGTCACACGCGGGATAAGTCTAGCTAAATGACTCTTTTGGCCACACCACTACTCGTTGTTGTTATGTGCAGCAATTACTATTCATGTGAACAGTACTCAGTACTGTAGCAGAGGGGATTGCCTTCCTCCATAAGAATATCTATTTCCCTAGATAGTTGATTAGTTTCCTTGTATAAGGATTAGTTAATTGGAAAGATTATCTATTAGTTAAGAAAGCCATCATTTAGATTGATTTTATCCATAATTGTTAGAAGGGCCCTCTATATAAGGAGGCCCATTGTATCCATTATGAAGCAAGTAAGCAAAGATGAATAAACAAGTTCTTAGTTCTTAAAATCCAGTCGTGGTCGTTCTCTTGGCCGGCTATTCTAGATCTATTCCTTCCCAATCGGTGCCTTCCTTCACCTAGCGCCGTTCTACGTCAAGTCGTCGCCATCCGACCTCTATCCGATAGATGTTTACCCCATTATAAACTAAGGTTCATAACATTTGGTATCAGAGCAGTCGATCCTTTTCCACGACTTCTGATATCATGGTGATGACGACATAACAGATCAAGTCGTGGGGACTTCGTTGTCGTGGGGCTTCCAAGGGTTGCAACCATGGCCACCACCACATCTCGAGGACGAGCTGCTTGTCGAGGAGCGGAGAAGCTATGTGCAGCAATTACTATTCATATGAACAGTACTCAGTAGTCAATACTATAGCACCAGGATTAGGAGGGGATTGCCTTCCTCAATGAGAATATCTATTTCCCTAGATAGTTGATTGGTTTCCTTGTATAAGGATTAGTTAATTGGAAAGATTATCTATTAGTTAGGAAAGTCATCATTTAGATTGATTTTATCCATAATTGTTAAAAGAGCCCTCTATATAAGGAGGCCTATTGTATCCATTATGAAGCAAGCAAACAAAGATGAATAAACAAGTTCTTAGTCCCTAAAATCCAACTGTGGTCGTTCCCTTGACCGGCTATTCTAGATCTATTCCTCCCCAATCGGTGCTTTCCTTCACCTAGCGCCGTTTTACGTCAAGTCGTCGCCGTCCGACCTCCATCCGACGGATGTTTACTGTTATGAACCTATATGTTATGAACTATATAGGGAAATTGATATTCTTATTAGGGAAGACAACCCTTTCATGAGCACTGTTCACGCACGGCATTGCTACAGTGCCATGCGCACTGTTCATGCACGGTGTTGTTGCAGCCCGCATCGTGGATTCCACACCATAACATTTACCCCATTATGAACTAAGGTTCATAACAGTTGCTTAACCAAACAATACTGTCACATCGTTGGTGGTGGAGTGACAGGATTTGGTAACGTCATGGTGACTGACGTGACAGTGTTGTTTAGCCACGTCACGGGTGGTGACGTGGCCAAAAGGTTCAGATTTAGAAATAAAGTTGGTTAGGAGTTAGTAATTAAATTAAATTAAAAAATAGGTTAAATAATTAAAAAAAGTTCTCTAAACAAGTGCACAAATTCGTGATTTGTCCCTGTCCAAATGGATGATAATCAACTTCAGTTTAGCCAGCCAGATTACCTTTACTGACTCCCACTAGTTTGACTAACTACCAGGTCCAGTTTTAATCAGCCAGTTCCTGCAAGCTTCTGGGGCTATATACATCTAGAACTCATAAAAAAAAAAGAAACAATGTCTATGTATTTACAGGAAAGGGCGTACATACCTTTGAAATATAAACCGAGTTAACTGCAATATTTACTCGACCAAGCGTAAGTGGAGACAAAAATGCTGCAAACCTCTGCAAATCAAAACATTATCAATTTCGAAAATAAGAATAAAATAAATGCATCAAATAAGTGAAACTTTGTTAACGGGGGCATGGTACCTGATCTGGATCATCTATCATGCTAACGTATTGCCCATCTGGCAAAACATCAGCAACCAGATTCAGCAAGTTCTCCAGAGGAACACGTATATTCTTAAACCTGGTAGCGCAGTCAAAATTGATTTAGAATACATGCCATACAATATATTAAAAAAATCTAGAAATACGACTCACCAAATCCGACCATTATCAACACCATTTAATCCAATCTTGTGGCCACAGTCAGCTATATGAATGTTAGGCAATACATTTTCATCTTCATCCCTAATCTGAGCTATGAAAGCGTGGACTCCTTCATTTCTTCCATTTATGTGGAGCTGAGCAAAGACTATTGTATGTGTAGCATGCTGTAAAAAGACATGAACACTTGTAGTAGGTTATACCAAATGTAAAGCATATATGTACACAACTAATTAACTGAAATTTCGTCACATTAGCGGCTCCACCAATCCAGTACTTCTGAGCTGATTCGCAAGGAGTATTTATCACAAACTCTTTTGTTTTGGAATCATAAGTTGCCACTGTCTCAATTCCTCGTACCTTGAAATCGGTCAAAAAAAGAGGTGAAGGAAAGCTTCATCAGCACAGGTAACAAAATTACACAATCCAAAACAGACATTCTTAACCCAAATATCTCCACATACATTGCTCCCGTGACCCAGTTCTGTCATGGCAAAACAACCCTTGATAACATAGTTTTCCGTGTCTGACAACCATTTGTCATGGTGGCGCTTCGTTCCAAGAAACTTGATAGCACTGCCCCTGGAATACATAAAATAAAGAAATAGGGTGAATACCAAAAAATCTATAAGAAAAGACATCTATACAACATCAATATGAGGAAACAATAAATCAATATATAATTGAATAGTTTGTATTAAGGCCTAAAAGCAGTTCCAGGCTAACATTGACTTCCTAATTCTGGGGTGAACCCAAACCAGTTCCAGGCTAATATTGACCTCCTAATTCAGTATGCTAGACATTCCATAAGAACAAGTGCTATGAACCTTAGTTTGCCGTGCTTAAAGGAAGGGCGCATGGCAAGGGGGACTGGGGGGAGTGACGCAATTTGGTTGAGAGAGAGAAGAACTTCAACACATTTTTTCCTTAATCACAAATAGAGATAACAAACACCTTTTATAGGAGCCTCACAAATAGAGATAACAAACACCTTTTATAGGAGCCCCCTAACAAGATAACTAATGAAATATTCTCATGCAACTAATGGCCAAGGATAGAAAACCCGGTACTAGAGGAAATCTCGGCCGGCGGGCGATAAAGGTAACCAGCCGGTTACCAGAAATCCCGGAAAAAAACCGGCCATGTTTCAAAAACTGAATTTTGAATTGGCGAGTCTGAAAACCGGTTACCCGTCTGCCCGAAAACCGGAAAAACAGGTTAAAAAACTGAAAAAACCGACCGGGATTTTTAGAAAGTGTTTAATGCAAATATTAATTAGAAAGTGTTTAATGAAGTGCATATTTAGCTCATACAATACGTAGTCTAGCATATTTAGCTCATTTTTAGCTCATACAATACTTACTCTAGCATATTTAGCTCATACAATACGTAATCTAGCATATTTAATTCATATTTAGCTCATATGAAGTGCAAACCGGCCGAAACAATAATTCAAACATATTTAGCTCATACAATACGTAATCTAGCACAAAAAAAAAGACATAAACCAACCTAGGAAGTGCATTACGTAGGCAAAAATGCAAATTCAAATTTGAAATTTTTCGGCCGGTACTGTTCACCCGGTCCCACCGGTAAATCTGGTTACTGGTGGTAACTGGCCGGTTTTTTTTTCCCTAGTAATGGCTAACAAATAGCAACTACGAAATAAGATGCTAACAACTAAATCTACTGCTGTTGCACCTAATCTGCTGCTACAGTCGCGTGTGGGCATTGTTTGTTGCAGTACCGTGTGTGATGTTATGGTCGTTGGTTGGGTATGGGTCCGAGGACCGAGGATAGGGCACTCGCCCTCATCTAACCGCCGGCAGGGCTCTTCCCTGTCGAGGTAGCGAGGCTCTGAGGCTTAGTTGAACTCTTGATTTCTCATTGCTTTTCTTCATAATGGATACATGCTATCCCTTTTATAGGGGCAGTCCAACTTGACGCCTGAGAAATAGTCTATAAGGAAACCTATCAATCCAATCTAATCTTTCCAACTATTAAAAATAATAGTCCTAATAAATAAGATCATATCCGTAATAATAACTTGACACATACGGAATCCTAAAATAATCTGCCTAATCAACTATTCTTTATTCTAGGAAACCAATCGGGACATATGGAAACAACGTCGCTATAGTACCATCGGGTACTGTTCACGCATGCTACAGTACCCATAGTATTGTTTATGGTCGCGCTGCACCGGCTTGCGCCTTCCGCCTTAACATTACACCTCGCGGCGAGGCAGCTCGTCCTCGAGCTGTGATAGTGGCCACGGTTGAAGTACTTGGTGGCCCCATGTTAACAAGAGTATCCGGTATCGACGTCGGTTCGCTTGAGAGCAAATCAGCGATACTCCAACATATGGCGCTCAAGAAAGAAACGGCTTAGCATGATGTGGCATCGTGGAAGACGCCGGCAACATGGGCAAGCGGCATGAAGCGATGGCGCCGTATTGCCACGGGCGTGATGATGGCTAGGAGGGCGCGACGGTGACATTGGCCTCGGTAGTTGCGCTCGCGTCGCCTAAGGCACGGTGTCCACCGGTGCGCGTGGAAAAGATCGCCACTGGATACTTCCTCCTCAGCGAATGCAACGGGGATGCAGAGCCAAAGGCAACGCTGCCCACTGGGGTGGCGTTGATGGCGACAATAGGAGTGACATTGTTGGCAGTGCTGCTTCTGGAGGTGATGGAAGTGGCGGCGCAGCTATGTTGGTGACGACAGGCGTCACCTCCTTCTGCTCCTCCATCTTGGCCAAGGCCACAACCAGTTGGGTTGCTGTCAAGGCCAGCGGATTGGTGGAACATTCCTTGCTCCTAGCGTGGCTTCTCTCACGGAACACCAAGCATCTCAATCATACGACCCAACGATGTCGCTAATTGTCATGGAGTCGAAACCATCATTTGCTCGACATGGTGGAAGGGACAACGATTAGCTCTGATACTAAATGTTGTGGTCGTTGGTTGGGTACGGGTTCGAGGACCGAGGGTAGGGCACTCGCCCTCATCTAACCGTCGACAGGACTCTTCCCTATCGAGGTAGTGAGACTCTGAAGCTTAGTTGAACTCTTGATTTCTCATTGCTTTTTTTCATAATAGATACATACTATCCCTTTTATAGGAACAGTCCGACTTGACCCTTAAGAAATAATCTATAAGGAAACCTATCAATCCAATCTAATCTTTCCTACTAGTAAAAATAACATTCCTAATAAATAAGATTATATCCCTAATAATAACTTCATACTTAAGGAATCTTAAAATAATCTGCCTACCCAACTATTCTTTATTCTAGGAAACCAATCGGAACACATGGAAACAACGTGCTACAGTACAGCCGAGTACTGTTCATGCATGCTACAGTACAGCTGTTCATGGTCGCGCTGAACCGGCTTGCGCCTTCCTCCATAACAGTGAACAGTACCACCATACTGCTGCATATGACAATGAATTAAAAAAATCAATAAATGATTGAGTAATTTGTATGAACGGCTAAAACTGGTTCCAGGCTTATATTGACTTCCTAATTTTGGGTGTGAAATTCAGCTCGCGAAATTTAATGGCGGATTGTGAGGGAGCAAGGCTTCCAGGGAATATTTCTAGGTTAACCTTTTTCACTATACAAAGTTATCTGTTGGCGGCATGTTGTTATCTGTTGTTGTGCTATTGAACTGGAACATTATCTCTTGACTTTTTTTAAAAAAAAAATTGTGTTATTCATGGTTATTAAGGCGTCCATAAGGCGTCGCCTAGGCGGCAAGGCACTGTCGGGGTCCAAGGCGTCGCCCCCGCCTTAGACAGAGGGGGAGCATGATGTGCTGTGCTGCTGGCCTTAGGGCAAGCAGCCGAGGAGCGCGTTGGCTAAACCAGGCCTTAGCGTGAGAGAGAAGGGGGAAGAGGACTCACCCTGGAACCCTAGGCGGTGGCGCCTCCATCTCATCGCGGCCTACGGCGGATCTGCGCGACGTCACCCTCTCCAGCTCCGACTACGGCGGATCTGGTCCCTTGCAGCTCCCTGCCTCGGCGAGTCGGCGTCGCCCTCTCCAGCATTCTCCCTGCCTCGGCGAGTCGACGTCGCCCTCTCCAACCCATCCCCGTCGCCCAGCAAGGATCTGGCTGCAGAGGTAGGGAGAGTGACGTGGGAGATGAGAGGTAGGGAGAGAGAGACGTGGGAGATGAGGAGAGGAGAGGTGGCTAGGGCTAGGCGCCGGATGGGGAGACTGGTGTTGGGCAGTTGGCTGGCATGATGGGCTGGGCTGGGCCAACTTTCTTGTCCTCCTCCTTTTCTTTTTTCTTTTATGTTTCCTCTGCCAGCTCGCTGTTTTCATCGTTTTCTTCGGCTGAACATCGTTTTCTTCGGCTGGTATGGTGTCGCCTCAGGCGTCCAAGGCGACGCCTAGGCGTCGAGCGGTCCCTTGGCGCCTTAGTACGCCTTAGCGCCTTAATAACCCTGGTGTTATTTGTGTGTTACTGTCACTTACTTATTAACTTTTCTATCCTTGAAAGTTGTAAGTTGTCATTGCAAAAATGTCGAAAATTCAGCATGTATGTTCCTGGTATTCTGTGTTGCAAGTTGCTTGACGATGTATATTCTACGTTGTTCTGGTACTATAAAGGCACAATATGTACATGTATAACCAAAAAATATGAACAATTCTCAATTTCTGACACGGAACATATCGTCCAATATATTTCCTGATATGCGTTATACCAAAGACAATATAATATGAACCCATCATCCGCTATTTAGAAGCATGATCCTAGGACACGATCATGCGGAGCACCTCCAGTTCGATTCAAGATCCCGACCATGACAACTGATCGGATCTAATATGAGATTCGTGCGAGCAAATGTCTTCTCCATGACTCTGGTAATGAATTTCTCCTCTAGAGATAAAGATTTCCAAGTCAATGTCATCCTCCGCGCTGAGGCGGTGAGACTTTGTTGGTGGGCGTGGTGGCAATGGTAGAGGGCTAGCGGGGAGTTGGAAACGGAAGAGACAAGTTAGGCTTTGGCGATTGCGACTGTGGCATGGGGGGATGAGGAGGTGATGGAAGAGGGCCTCGTTAGTGCCGGCAAGGTGGTAAGGTATTGCGCAAGAGCTTGCGATGGGTAACGATTAGGGTGAATGTTGGGGAGGAAAAGGGGGAGAAAGTTATACAGTAGGGATAAGGATCAGACCCACAACATCCAATGGCTCAAAATCTGGCTAATATTATTTTTTGCTTTTAAAACTTTTATCCACATCGGACGTACCATAATTTTCTTAGCTGTTCAGGCATCAACTAGGTGATTTTTGCAATGAAAATCAGCCAAAATTTTTAAGGGCTAGAATTGCACCAACCCGCTCTTCCATGACCCTACTACCACGGTGCAGACAACTCCCGTCGCTTCCTCTACAATACAGTCTTCCCACCCCACCAACAAACCTAACTCAAGTCTGCACGTGACGCCGGCCTCACTAGTGAACCTAAAAACCTAATCGAACAATAATTGTGATATAGTAATGGCTAAAAAGTACAACTGATTTTTAGGAGAAATTAGCTAGTTGGTGAATAGCATTGCTATTTGCAAGCAGATCCCAAGTGAAAATGCTCATTGCCTAGTACTACTAGCATACAACTTATTTGGAGAATTTCCAAGGGCACATCCGTAGAGCTAAAACAAAGTCGCCAAGAGTACATCCGAGAACTTAAATAAACAAGCAAGTGTTGGCAATGAAGCACTCAGGCAATCACCTTGAAGAGAAGTCTTGTGACTTTCTCAGGTCAGTTCGCTTGCACATATAAAAGTACCCATTTGCCTACCACGCCAGAAGGTTTTGAAGACAAACAAAAGATAATCTTCTTGAGTTTTTGTTGCTTAGCGCCTTGTATTGCTAATAAGATAATGATATTCTTGTTGCTTAGCCTTATATACGTTGATGAACGGTAAGTTGCACTTACAAAAATCCTGGCATGTCTACAACATCCAAATCAACATGGCGAGGAACAAACATTTCAGACCTGAATTAACACAATCACCCTGAATTGAGCCCAAAATTGTACCTTGCCAAACCTCAAGTCGTAAACACACATCCAAACACAAATAGACTTCAAACATAAGTTATTGTTCACAAGACTATGTACAGCTGACCCCAAATCAAGCCAAATTGAGGCGAAACTTTGTTTGCCAATATGGACCACAAGACTATCATGACGATGCGTGGGACATAAAAAAAAATGTCAATCTGAACTAGACATTGGCAAATCCTAAGCACAAAATCGAATACCAAAAAAACAAGGCGAGGATAATTAGCAATTACGTACCAGAGGAAGAAGTGGACGCCGATCTTGATGGCGAGGGAGTGGTCGTAGACGCCGAGGCACTCGAGCAGCGCGAGCTTGCGGAGCTCCGCGTCGGGCCCCGGCTCCGTGAGCCAGCCCCGGAACACGCCCCGCCGGGCCAGGTACCCGACCCGCCGCATCGTGGCCTCCCGCTGCCCCTCCTTGCCCTCGTTGTAGTCCGGCGACACGAACACCTTCCCGCCGCCGCCGCGGCGCCGGGGGCAGAAGAGCGGGCTCTCCTCCATCGCGCCGAACACCCAGTCGCGCTCCTGAGGTGGTGCCCGTCGAGGAGCGCGCGGGCTCCGTCGAGGAGAACTCCCGCGGAGGCTCGATCGACTCCGGCGGCGCGTAGCTCAGGCACGGGGAGGCCTCGAGGGCCGCGGCGGCAGCGGCGCCTAGTGGGAGAGCCCCGAGGTGGCGGGCAATGGCGGCGGCACGGCGGGCTGCGGCGGAGGGAGAGGGTTCCATCAGGGCTAGGGTTTGGATTGGGAAGCGGGCGTGGATGGGATTGAGAGAGGAGCAGCAGATCCTAGCAGGGGAGAGAGAAGGTCGCACAAGATATCGACTCCGAAGGGGAAGCAGGTAGATGCGGAATATAAATACTAGCAGCGACCTGCGCGCCGCATGGCGCGCCGAAGTAGGCAGAAGGAGCTGTTTCCGCGTGAAAAAGGAATAATTAATTATTTACTACTGCAAAGATGTGAATTTCAGGATTTGCCACTTCATATATGAATGATATCTGGGTCCTGGGACCACATGTCATAGACACATCAGTGGCAAATCCTGAATTATAAATCTTTGACAGTGACAAATAATCAAATCTCCCCGTGAAAAAAGAGGCGCACCCACGCCGCGTTGAGAGACGCCGAGCGGAAGCACGTGGGCCCGCACGGCGCAAGCAGCGCTACTGGCAAACTCAGCGACAGATCGACGGCGAAGAAGCGAACTAAAGACGATCGAATGGTCTAAAAAAAGGGCGATGTGGTCAAGCTGGCTGGTCCTCAAATCTATCTCTAATTATACCGGAGGACTAGCGGCATGTGCGTGCGTTTCCGCATGCCGAGAAAAAGCGCGGCCGGTGGGGCCCGCGGTCCATCAAGCGGCGCGGAAAATCTCGCTGGCGAGAGGCTCGCACGAACACGCGCCGTGCGTGGGCCCGGGCGTGGAGAGGGCTGCGCGTTCGGCCAGCGCGAATTGCAAAACCAGCGGCGGATCGAACGACGATGAAATGAAGCGAAACAGGATCGGACGGCTCAAAAAAAAACATCGACGTGGCATGCCTCTCCTCTCCTCAAATCTGTCTCCAATTAAAGCAGACTCTTATTTAGATACTGCAACAATCTCTGACCTCATTTAATCTATTGTCATCTCAGCACTTTGCCTACATGACACCCTTAAGATAGTAACTAAGGTAGAATATTGGGAGCAGCCTAAGTGCACGTGGCTTTTCTAAAAAGCGGCTTCGACTATCTTTGCGAGGCTAAGCTATTTGGACGAGAATAGGTTTGGTGTTTGGCTGTCTGACTTTTAGGTAAGTTAGTTGTAACTTCCGAGATGAAAAATATCTAAAATGCCCCTAAGAACAGTAACAGCTTGTTTGATGTCGTTTACCGTAGTTAACAACATTTAACAAGAACTAACGACGGTTGACGATAATTAGAATTTTGGGCACTTTTGGCCTCACAGACAACCATAATTCCAAATATAGCCTTCCTACCACCGAAATTCCATTTCTGGCCCCTTCAGCCCGCTTGCTGCGCCCCGGGCAGCGACAAGCGACCTCTTACCTCCACACTACTGTGCCGCCTATTGCGCTTCCCGGTAGCAGAGTCTATGGTGCTCAGTAGCAGCATGGCGTGTAGCATGTTTTTCTCAAAAATCCATTTAAGAATATTTTTGGAGGAATTTTTCAATATAGAAAATGACCTCAAAAAATTATAATTTTTTTTTTGCGAGCCTCCTGGCACAGTGTACTTGCTTGTGTAATTTTTTAAAAAATTTATCCATTCTGATTTTTACTAGAAAATTCATTTAAGTATACTGATTATAGTAATTTTCTAATATAAAAAATTAGGTCAAAACATTATGATTTTTTTTCAAGTTCCTTACACCGTGGACTTTATTGTGTAATTTTTACAGAATTTTATATGCTCTGAAATTATCTCGGCAAATTAAGGGTTTAGGTCTCAAAAATTAGGACGAAAGGTTTCGGAAATTAGGGTTTCATGATTTCATGTGACTTGGAATATGGAAAGTTTAGTACCACATGACTACTGTAGGTAAGAGACACTCCCTCCTCCGCACATCTGTCGCTCCGTCGTTGCTGTCCCACCTTGCCCGCAGTGCTCGCTTTTATGGCATGCCGAATCTCTGGATCCGACTCCCGATTGATCCGCCTACACGCCTCCATTGGCAAAGGTGTTGTGTGACGCTTCGCGGCACCACACGGTGTTAAACCGAACATATTAAATCATTGCATTTTTTTCCTCAACAAACAACCTAAAACGACATTAACATCAAGGTCCTTGATCGCATTACTACACTATGGTGAAGTTAAAGCAGAGTACTTCATGGAGATTCTACATAATGCAATTGAAGGGCTGAGAATGCTCGTTGTGATCATGATTTCATGTGACTTGGAATGTGAGAAGTTTAGTACCACATGACTACTGCAAGTGTACTACTGGGAAGTGCAAAAAATTAACAATAATAGAGCATGAAAGATTTGTTGCCAATTTGCTATGGCCCTATCACCTAATTCTTCATGTGGCATTTTTGGAAATTAGGGTTTCATGAATTTCCACATAAAGTACTCATAACAGAATTAGGGTTTCGAAAATTAGGGTTTCCAATGGAGTTGCAGTGTACGTGTTCATACATAAAATTGACGACACTTGAAGCGTTACAAGCATTACATGATACACGCACAGGTTTATTGCAATCGGAACACTCTTTGTTAATTTATCAGTTTATTTAGATGATATTCTTTAATACTGTATTGTACCACAGACTAGATAAGCATGTGGATGAACCACCTGAGAGAAATGTTTGTCATGCAGATGATATAACAATGGGTAGGCTATGGTATGTTGTTTATACAATCTGCATGCCACGCATTTCCCTCTGTTGGTTCATATACAAGTTTATCTAGCCTGTGGTACAATACGGTATTAAAGAATATCATCCACTTTAACACTGTATTATACCACAAAATAGATAAGATTATACATGAACCAATTGAGAGAAATACGTGGCATGCAGATCATATAAAAACGTACCGCAACCTTTGACTCGTGTGTGTTTCGAAGGCTATGGTACGTTGTTATATGATCTGCATGCCACGCATTATCCTCAGTTGGTCATGTACAAGCCTATCTTTCCTGTGGTACAACACAGTGTTAAAGTGGATGATATTCTTTAATACTGTATTGTACCAATGTCATCCACATTGAACCGAGGTTTTTTTTTTGGTTCACAAGGAAAAAAATGATTGCATTTTTTTTTCACAGCAATCAACCCAAAATGACATTAACATCAAGATTTTTTATCACATTACTTCGCTATGGTAAGATGATTGGTAACATAGATTTCACTCCATTAAATTCTAGATACTAGTGTTACTTTGAAGAATGTTGTCATGTCTTACTTTGTAGATGGTGGTCACGTCCTGCTTTGCAGAGAGAAGTCGTGTCGTGCTTTGTAGAGTGTTGTCTTTTCGGTCTGAAAAGCTGGCGAGGCAGTGTGTAAACTAACAATTTTAACTAATTTCTGAAGCATTTTATCAACCTTTTTCATCTTTTCATCTAGTCTTTTAAGTCTATTCTCTTCATTTTGCATTGGTTGATCAGAGGGTCGAGCCACTGGACGAAATGCAGCAACACCACGGGGTCTTCTTGCAAGGCAGCAATTTGCATTGCAATATCTCGAAGCACTAGGACAGCTTTATCAGCCTACTGCCAAAACCGACATGTTGTGTTCTGGACAAGAATTGCAGCTTCAAGTGAAAAAAAAACATGCTATTTCGAATGGAATTCATTCAGGATGATTAGGCACAACTTAACGTAAGATTTGAACACTTCATAAATACTCGGGATCGATTCGTTGGCGTATGCGAGGTGAACACATTCACTGAATCCCTGCAACGAGGGCAAACCAGGTGCTGCCGTAGGGATTCTAATTGTCTGCTCACTCAAAAGTTAGATCAGACCGAAGACATCCCGTTTAAGACTGGAAGAAGGAAGAAGAGGATGTGAAGAGTGAGGTGAATGAAAACCAAAGCATCCATATATAGTCTGCGGCTAAATTGCAATTGGGTTGAAGGAAATTCGCGTCTGCGAGGGAGCGGGCCCGAGGAGATTTAGTACATTAAAAACGGGAGGTAGAGTTGTCATTTGTACTGACTATTTCGGAGAACATTTTGTGTCAATAATTCACAATGTCATAATGCACACTGACATTACATAAATCACGATGTCATAATGCATAATGACATTATATAACATGCATTATACGGACATGACATTACTTATGGTACATCCTGACCTCACCGTACTAGAATTTCCACAGTGGATTCTAAACCAACGTATTGAGTAGTAATTCATAACAATCATGTAAAAAGAAAACATCTCTTCACAACTACTCCATACAACTTAACAAATAAGGTAACAACATAGAGAGGTTTGTATTAATTCGTATTAAGTTTCTTTTGGTTCACAAGAAATAAATCATTGCATTGTGTCCATCGATGGCAAAAACTGTTGTTGAGATTGCCATGTGTCCATCCTCCTGTCCATCGATGGCAAAAACAAAATTCAATAATCAAGGGCCACCTTTCCCACCGCCCGTTCTCCCTTCTCCACACATCTGTCGCCTTGTCCAGAATTCTCGGTGCCAATACTTCTGGAATTCCCGACGCCAACGCCACGGCTCCTCCTTCACTCGGCTTTAAATACCGAACTCTCGCAGTCGCTCTTCGCTCATCTCAATTGCGTTTCACTTCTCGTTCTGGCGCTCGTCGCTGAGGACTCAGAGAACGTAACATAATTACTTTTTTGGGGAAATTAAGTATTTGTTTGCTTCTCGTCGCTCAACCTTTTTGAAAGATCTAGACCCGCCATTATGTGGTAATGGAGTTTTGGTGATTAATGATAAATCTAATTGGGAGACTAACACTTTTATTGATATACATATTGTGTAGTCTTATTTGGATATAAAGTTGAAAATCATGAAGGCATGCAAGTGATTAAGTGATTAATGACAAATGCACTTGTGAGACTAATACTCTTATTGTTATATCATGCTTAGTCTCAGCTTGGATATAAAAGCAAAAATCCAAACAGGTTTGTATTCATAAATGACAATCTATTTGTGAGACTAACAATTCTATTGATTATCTATTGCTTAGTCTCGTTTGGATATAAAGATGGAAATACAAGAGGTATGCATTCTACTCGCTTTATTATATCTTGTTGCATTCCTCGGATCCAAAATATAGGATAAACTCCACCAAAAAGTTTAACTTGGATATGTGCATATGTTTCCATTACACATTTGTGTATGCACACATTTAGGGGGAGTCCATTCTATATTTTGTGGTTTCATTAGTATTGATCCATATTCTCTTTCCACATATATTAAGGATCTTTACTTTGAAACATATCCTTGAATATATTTAACTTGTGTAGTTAGTATATTCATATGAGTATATGAGAACATATGAAACTTGTGTAGTTCATGGATGTTCATATATCCTTGAATATATTTAACTTGCGTAGTTAATATATTCATATGAGTATATACAACTTGTGTAGTTTGTATACACTCATATTGTTGGACCGAAAAGGCGACTAGAGGGGGGGTGAATAGGAGCACGAACTCTTTTTCTCCCAAATTGAATTCAATACGAATCTCACTCCAATAGCTATGAAAGCTATGAAGATCAATCAATCATGCATGCGGAAGACTTGTATTGAATCAACTCAAAACCCCAAAGTAAAATCAACACAAAAGCAAAACACGAAGACACCGCGACCTCTCACGGGGCGGTCGGGCCGGTCGGTGGCGGTCGAGCCGATCGGTGGTCGACCGTTCCTCGAGCGGTCGACCGATTTCACGGAGGTCGGACCTCGCTCGATGAACAAAGAAAAACAGCGACAAACCGAAACGCAAATTGATCAAACTTTTGATTCGTGCGTCCAAACTTCGTGAAACTTGACACACAACTTCCTAAGGATGTCAGAACCTATTCCAAGCAACAATTGTGATAATTCTTGCTCGAGTTCAGACCTTTTACCGTTTGGCGAAGTTAGGTCAAAACCGAGTGAAAACGAAAATATGATCTTAAGACTTGCGTGGGTGATTGATGATCTTGATGATCCTAGATGTATTCTCACACGTCACAGCAAGCTAAATCACGTTAAGAAACTAAGCAATAACTCAGATCAAACAAAGACTCAATTCATCAAAAGAGAGAAAGAAAGCACATGAACTCACTTTTGAAGAAACTTTCTTTGGATTGATTTGATCAGTTTACACCACTCCATCAATGGATGGCAAAGACTCAATACATGAGCACGAAATCAAATCCAACTCTCAAGAACCCTAACCTCCGCTCCTCCTCTCCTAAGCAAATTAGGGTTTCAAAAACAATGAAAGGGTCGAAGGGTGCTGCCACCTCCCTCCTCTATTTATAGTGGAGGCTTAGGGTTTCTAATAGAGTCTCCTAATGGGCTCCGTTAAGGCCCAAAACAAGCGGGTGACACACGCACGCATTTTAAAGCGCCGTGTTCATGTTGTGCGGCACTCGCTGTTCGCCACGTGTAGGTTGATCCAACGGCTCTCATCATGTCGGCAAGTCTCTCCCATCCGGCCCCACCGAAACCACAATGGCACTTGCAGACCCCGTGCGCTTGATTCAACCGGCCGCACCGAAGCGCCTGTTCGGTCACCTTTGTCCATCTTGCACCATACTTGAGTCAATGACTTCACCCGCATCGTCGATCGTTTGAACCTCGCTCTCCAAGCCTAGTCCCGATCATCCTCGCCGTTGACCGTCGTTGACCACCAAGCAACCTGCACAACAATAGACAAGCAAATCGAATTCGGGAACAAGTTCTTCACAACTTGACCCACGTTAGTCAAAACATGCATCATGCAACACATATGCTATGAAATCCACGAACTTGACCTAACAGCAACCATCGTCGCCACACAGCGACGACTTAAGTGAAAACCGGTCGATCGCCACCTTGGCGGTCGGCGATCACACCACGGCCCGATAGCCAATGTAAGGCCGGTCGACCGCCAAAAGGACTTAGCCGAAATTTCAACGCTGAAATCCGCAACCTCTCGGAAATTTAAAACGAATAGAACTTTTGACCGAAGCTCCAAAATTATGAGACCAAGTGCGAGAATCTCCTCACTTGCCTACACCTCTATTTTTGGCCCACCTCAAACTCAAGGTCACTCAACTTGCCGGTCCGACCGCTCAGCAGCGCCGGTCGACCGCTACCAAATCGGTCGATCACGACCGGCGGTCGGACCGCCAAAGAATTCACGAGGCATGGGGTCGACCGCCACCGTGGCGGATCGACTACCGAGACTCGACAGACACGAACTTTGCCGAAACTCGTGTTTCGCAAACCTTCAACGTCATTGCCAATTGACACATCATCCTAAGATCATGAGCATATCCCCATGATATCCACAATCTCCCTTGATGATCACATTGGCAATTCCCAACAAATGCAAGTTTTGAAGTTTGAAAAGTAAAAACTCAACGTTACAAGCAAAGGCACAACTTGGTCCATATGCAAGAGAAAGCAATGAAAATGACCAAGCGGCTTGAATAGCATCGGCAAGTGAGATAAGGCAAAAGAAAGCAAGAAAGCTTCAATTTCCAAAGAAGAGTCAAAAATCTCACTTAAGGTCCATATGAAAGAACAATTGTTCAAAATGACCTTTGATCATGGTGAGGCTCAAGAATTGCAATTCAAGTTCGGAAAGAGCAATAAGACCATAAGAATGCAAATAAGAAACTCCCCTCACTATGATCCTCAAATTTGAGAAAATTTCAAATTCTCCAATTTTCTCCTCTTTGTAATACTTTTAAATCCTCTCCTTTACACGCTTTGAAATATCTTCTCCCTTTGACAATGGAGTCATCAAGGAAACACGCCTTCCTCTCGTTCGGAGATAACAAATGCAGAATGAGGAAAAAGCATAAGAAGGAGCATGCATGAAATGCAATGGAGTGGCTTCATATTTTTGTATTTTTCAATTTTGGATTACAAGAAGCTTTGGAGATTACCCAAAAGAACAAGCTAGCATCTCAAAAATTTGCATAAACACCATATCAGCCTGAATGCGCTAGCAAGATCATGATAAGACATATATAACAAAGCTAAAGCAAGAAGGCTCAATATAAAGCAATGAATTTTAGCATTTTAAGCAAAGTTTCAAATCTAGCAAGTTCATCAACAGAGATCCTAAAATGATATCGCCATGTCAAAATGTCAATGCGAGACCAAGACGCTAACAATGACCACATTAAGAGACAAACAAGTCCTGAATTGAATCATTTTGCTCAAATTGTCTCAAACGCCCATTTTTCAACAGATTTTCATTTGCAAAGAAATATTGAAGTTGATGAAAGGTATATCTTAGTGAAGAAGATCCTGGACTAGGAGCCATCCACAAACTCTTCCTAAGCTTCTACCCATTTGATAATTCATTTTCTTATCCACGTGCTAGATCTCAAGCCTTGCCGCGACCATCTTAAGCACAAAAGCTTAAAAGAATGATCTAGATCATCCAAAACTCCCCGAGTTCATGCCTAGTGCTATGGCAAGCCGTCTCATGAGAAAGAATTGGTGAGATCGGTTTTTCGCACAAAGAGACCTCCCTTTTTTGTTCACAAGAGCAGATTTAGATTCTCAAAAGAACAAGAAGCTCAAGTAATGATCAATACTAGATTCAAGAGCTAACACCTAATTTTGTGGGCCAATGTCATAAAAGGAGCACTAATTGCGCAACAAGCTAAAACATCCACAAATTGCGTTTTAGTTCAAGTTGTCTTAAAGTTCTAGCTCATTCAAAGAAAGACTTAGCTACACATGTGAAAGCATGATAATTCTAGCAAGGCAAGGAACTAGACATGGCATTGAGCGAATTGAAATACTAAAAGCTCAAACAGGTAATAAGCAAAGCTTCATCAATTTTAAAAGACAAGCGAAAAGCTTATATAACAATGCATCTTTTGGTTTTTCATATGAATGCAGTATGAAACAATGAAATGCACACAAACTAAAAGATCAAAAGAACAAAAGAAGATCAAGAAAAGATCAAACGAACAAGGTAAAAGCAGAAAGATCAAACTCCCCTCAAACCAAACCGTAGGGATAAATTACCCTAACTCACTTCTCAAGGTGGCAAACCTAGTTGGATCTAAAGGCTTGGTGAGGATATCACCAACCGAGCCTCGGACTCCACGAAATGTAGCACAATATCACCCTTCTCGACATGATCTCTAAGAAAGTGATAGCGAATGTCTATGTGCTTGGTCCTAGAGTGTTGCAGGATTTTTAGCAATGTTAATCGCAGAAGTGTTATCACGAAAAGAGGAACACTATCAAAAGCCAACCCAAAATCCTTAAGAGTGGACACCATCCACAAAATCGACTCTGACAACTAGCAAAGCAGACTACATATTCAGCAGATGGATTGTGCAATGAAGATTGCTTCCTAGAAGACCAAGAGACAAGAGAAGTGCCTAGGAAGTGACAAGTGCCCGAGGTACTCTTCCTATCTAGCCGACGACCGCAAAATCGAGAATCGAAAACCCCGAATGGACAAGGACGACGAGCAGAATACCAAATGCCATACCTTGGAGGGTAGAGTGTAAATACACGAAGATGCGTTTAATGACTGGCGATGGGAAGTCCTCTGAGACGCTGAAACCTCGCATGCAGGCGCATCGAGAAGTGGATGTCCGGTCTTGAGGCCGTCAGTGCGAATGGAGCCAATCATCTTTGCGGTACTCGCGTTGATCCATGGCTTCTCCTTCCTCATCCGGATCCAAAAAATCGAAATCGCCATGGGAGTGGCGATCGGCTTGATCACCCATCTCAAGCGCTTGAGCGGATCCTTGTGTACTTCCGTCGATGGATGAATATCCCTTCCTTGCATTGCTTGATTTGAAGCCCCAGAAAGTAGTTGAGTTCTCCCATCATACTCATCTCAAATTCCCTGGACATGGTCTCAGAAAAGCTGGAAACAAGAGCATGAGAAGAACCACCAAAGATAATATCATCTACATAAATGAGCAAGCAGAAGTCATTGCCACGCCTAAGGATGAGCAGGTCTTGTCTACCTTACCCATCTCAAAATCATTCTTAAGCGAGAAAGGTCTTAAGTCTATCATACCATGCTCTAGGGGCTTGCTTAAGACCATACAAGGCTTTGGATAGCTTGAAAACATGATGTGGATGCTTGGGATTCTCAAAGCCTGGGGGTTGTCTAACATACACTTCCTCCTCTATAAAACCATTCAAAAGGCACTCTTAACATCCATCCGATATAATCTAAAGCCCTTAGAAGCAAACAAATGCAAGAGAATGCGAATGGCTTCAATCTAGCAACAGAGCAAATGTCTCATCAAAGTCTAACCCCTCAACTTGGCTAAAACCTGAGCTACCAATCTAGCCTTGTTTCTAACCACGAACCATCCTCATTTTGTTTATTTTTGAACACCCAACGGTTCCTATCACATTATGACCACTAGGAGGTTCTACTAGATTCCGGACCTTATTCCTCTCAAAATTCTCTAACTCCTCATGCATGGCATTAACCCGCTAGAATCGATAACGCATGTGATATATCGCGGGGTTGAAAGAAGCAACAAATGCGAGAATGAGAGTAGAGACTTGGATCGTGATACCGGAGCGAGTGACTCGCTCATTAAGATTACCAATCATCCGATCCGAGGATGATGCCTCGAATATGAAGTGGAGCGCCCGGGAGACAATATCTCCTCAACCTCCGCAGTGCTGCTGATGAAGAAGATGCGGCAGAGCCTCAATTGGAGGTGAAGCGATCGTGCGAGTTCGGAACTTGGGCAGAGCCTCGAAGCGGCGGTGGAGGACAAATATCGACCGTCATCATCTTCCTCCACAAAAATGCTTTTGTCACACTGTATCACCGAAATGTCGGATCTAGCTCGAGGCTAGTCTCATCAAAAGTGACATTGCATGTCTCTGGACAATGTTAGTTTCAACATTAAAAACCGAAAACCCTCGAATGTGCGGGATAACCCGAAATAAACCATCAAAAGTCCTTGATTCAAATTTATCTAGGTTTCTGTCTTGAGAATGAAACACTTAGCTCCAAACACTCGAAAATGAGAAACAGAGGGTTTTCTACCAAAACGAAGCTCATATGAAGTCTTGCCCAAAGAAGGTCTCAAGTAGACACGATTTGCAATATGGCAAGTCAGAAATAACTTCGCCCAAAACCTCCTCGGTGTGCTATACTCATCTAGCATTGTCCTAGCCATCTCGACTAAGGTTACATTCTTCCTTTCCACAACGCCATTCTCGTTGAGGGCGTGTGGAGAAGAGAACTGATGCTCAATTCCGCTCAAAGCACAAAAAGAGGCAAGCGAGGCATTCTTGAACTCCGTGCCATTGTCATCTGCGGATCGCTCTCAAGGCACCGAGAAAATTGAAGCCAAGCGAAGAACAAGATCACGATAAAACCAAAAGCTTCATCCTTCAAGCAAGAAAGAACACCCAAGTGTATCTCGAGAAATCATCAACTATGACAAGAATGTACCACTTGCCACCAATTGATCGAACCCTAGCGGGACCAACAAGTATCCATATGAAGCAATCGTCCGGTCGTCGGTCATGACCAAAGTCAACGAAGGGTGTGAGGCGGCAACTTGCTTGCCATGCCTACGAGGCGCACATACAAACATCCTTGACGGCTTTGAGTTTGGGCAACCCTCTCATGAGATCAAGGTTGCTAACTCGCGTCGGATGATCAAAACCAATGTGCCCCAAACGTCGGTGCCAAAGCCGAACTTCGTAAGAAGGTGTAAACAAACATTTAAGAGAACCACCAAAGATTCGGAAAAATCAGCTCCAAAGATCCTAGCAACTCTATAAATCCCAAAAGCAGGCTCACCAGCAGTAATCAAGCACCGACAAGCATTTTTCTTAAATATTGTCTCATAACCATCATCAAGAAGTTGTGAGACAGAGAGTAAGTTAAACCTAAGCTTGTCCACAAGGGCGACGTCCTTTAGGATGAAATTGTCATTCACCCTAATTGTTCCTGTTCCTTCAATCCGCCCTTGAGTATTGTCTCCAAAGGTGATGAGGACATCACCTATCGACCGCGTGAAGGAGGTGAACCATTTTGAGTCTCCGGTCATGTGGCGTGAACAGCCGGAGTCGACGAACCATGTGTCCTTCCTTCCGCGGTGATCCTGAAAATCAAGGTACAAAAGAACGATGTGTCTCAATACTGGGGTTAGTTAAACATGACTTGGGAACCCAGTACTGAGACACACGACTGCGAGTAGTATGCAAAGCAGAAGTGCTATCCTTGACTCTATTTGAAATTCTGTTGTGAGCAATGGTTACTCTAACATGAGAGTTATCCTGTCTAGGAGCATGAGCATGATTAGCATGTGAAATAAATCCTAAACCAGGTTTCTTCCTTTCTAAATTACCATGTCTCACAAAAGCTCTAGGTTGATTAGATGACATTCTAGCAAGATTTTTCTTAGCATTTTTCAACCTCGCCAATGTAACTCAACTAAATGCCCATTCTTCTTACAATAGGTGCAATGGTACTTGGTACCACTGGGAGAAGCACCTTTGGTGAGCAGATGGTTGGGTAAAGCCTGCAGATTTGAAAGTGATCTTTGCGGGTTGGGTATCAAATTCAACTAAGCCATTTCTCAAAATTTGAATATCATTAGATTTATCACAGGCAAAGTTGTATCCTAACCCTTGCTTCTTATAGGAGTTTTTGACTTGTCAAGAATCATGTTTAACTGTTTCTTACCTTTAGAAAATCTTTCTAATGTGTCATTAAGGTAAGCAATTTCTTTTCTAAGGTTAACACATGAATCACAAGTTTTAGCATAAAACCTCTTCTTATAAGGAGCAACTTCAAGCTTAAGAACTTCACATGAAGCACAAGTAGCGAATTAATCGTCCTTAAGCTTGGCATATTTAGCTCTAGCCGCTTCTACAACATCATGTAATTCACGTTCACGTTCTAAGGAGCGAGCAAGAGCTAGATTCAACCACATCGAAGCAACCAACATGCTAGACTTTAAGCATTTTTCTAAGGAGCAGATTTAACTTCAATTAACTCGGTTCTAGCATTTTCAAGTTGTTGCAAAGCAATATCATGAGCAGATTGCGGTTTAGCTAATTCGAATGTAAAGCATAGCGGGATGAACATTCATCGATTCAAGACTCTTAGCATTCACAAGTTCTAATGTGAGTTTCTTTACTTGTGACTCTAACTCCTCATTCTTAGTCATGATGAACTTTAAAGCTTTATCGACCTAGCATTTGCTCATAGACGTTTCACATCTAGCAAAGAGAACATCATAAGAAGGAGATACCTCATTGTTGTCATTGATGTCGTCTGAGTCGACCATGAAGCACATGGTGAAGTCCTTGGCCTTCCCTTCTTGTCTTGAGAGAGCTCCTCCTCCTTGTCCTCCTCGCTCCCGAGTCCACATCACTCAAGGATCGATCTCCAAGAGCGGCAAGAACCCGGTGAGCACCTTCCGAGCTTGGCATCATCAAACTGGACTTGCGCCCTTGAGGCTTCTTCCAAGCGGCTTTTCATCCTTGTGGTTGCTCTTACCTTTGACTTGGGGCAATTTGCCGGATGTGATTAAGCTCTCCACACTCATAATAAGTCACAGGCCGCCTCTCTTTTTGTTTCTCATATTGTTGTAGGCCCTGTGAACTTCTTAATCAAAAGCGCCATCTCGGGCTCGGGAATACTCTCAAGATCCTCTTCTTGAATTGCGATAAAGAAGCAAGTGAAAAACTGAAGAGGACTCAAACGACCCATCGAGGCTCTCTTGGCGGTCCGCTACAAAGCCATGTTACCCTTCTTAGAATGGTCTTTACGGATCTCATGAGTCTTGAGCTTGCTATAGAGCGGCTCAAAGTCGGATCGAGAGAAGTTGACATTTTCTGAATGGCGGTAGCCTTTATCTCCCACTCCCGGTGTTGATTGCGGCCAGAGATGGATGGCATTTTCGGCATGTAAATTCAATACCATGGACTTCATCCGATTTATCAACGTGTTGAAGCGAAAATGTCATCGATGCTCTCACCGGGACGCATCTCGAATTTGTTATATTCTCTTTATAGACTCACGACGCACTTGTTTGATTTGGGAAGAACCCTCATGATAGGTTTGAGAGTCTTCCAAATCTCATGTGCGATCTCGAGATTGCAAATCCTATCATATTCTGTCTACCAAGCCCACCATACTGAAGAAAATTCTTTACCTTACGGTCATTAGCCAAAAGAGCTTGGAAGTCGGCGTAGCAACCTCGAGCAAGATAAGCGGGCCTCGAGCGACTTCCCAAATACCTCGTGGTTCGCTCTCAAGAAAGACACGCATGCGGTTCTTCCAAAAGGCATAGTCGTGCCCATCGAAGATATGCGGTTTGGAAGAGTACTTATCCATCGCCAAAGTTCGTTGTGACCAGGTTAAGATCAAGATTGAACTAACCGGCTCTGATACCACTTGTTGGACCGAAAAGGCGACTAGAGGGGGTGAATAGAGCACGAACTCTTTTTCTCCCAAATTGAATTCAATACGAATCTCACTCCAATAGCTATGAAAGCTATGAAGATCAATCAATCATGCACTGCGGAAGACTTGTATTGAATCAACTCAAAACCCCAAAGTAAAATCAACACAAAAGCAAAACACGAAGACACCGCGGTCGACCTCTCACGGGGCGGTCGGGCCGGTCGGGTGGCGATCGACCGATCCCAGTCGGCCAGTTCCTCTCGGCGGTCGACCGATTTCACGGAGGTCGACCTCTCGCTCGATGAACATAAAAACGGCGACAAACCAAACGCAAATTGATCAAACTTTTGATTCGTGCGTCCAAACTTCGTGAAACTTGACACACAACTTCCTAAGGATGTCAGGAACCTATTCCAAGCAACAATTGTGATAATTCTTGCTCAGGTTCAGACCTTTTACCGCTTGAGCGAAGTTAGGTCAAAAGCGAGTGAAAACGAAAATATGATCTTAAGACTTGCACGTGGGTGATTGATGATCTTGATGATCCTAGATGTATTCTCACACGTCACGAGCAAGCTAAATCACGTTAAGAAACTAAGCAATAACTCATGGATCAAACAAAGACTCAATTCATCAAAAAGAGAAAGAAAGCACATGAACTCACTTTTGAAGAAACTTTCTTTGGATTGATTTGATCCGGTTTACACCACTCCATCAATGGATGGCAAAGACTCAATACATGAGCACGAAATCAAATCCAACTCTCAAGAACCCTAACCTCCGCTCCTCCTCCCTAAGCAAATTAGGGTTTCAAAACAATGAAAGGGTCGAAGGGGTGCTGCCACCTCCTCCTCTATTTATAGTGGAGGCTTAGGGTTTCTAATAGAGTCTCCCTAATGGGCCCCGTTAAGGCCCAAAACAAGCGGGTGACACACGCACGCATTTTAAAGCGCCGTGTTCATGTTGTGCGAAGCACTCGCTGTTCGCCACGCAGGTTGATCCAACGGCTCTCATCATGTCGGCAAGTCTCTCCCATCCGGCCCCACCGAAACCACAATGGCACTTGCACCGACCCCGTGCCGCTTGATTCAACCAGCCGCACCGAATCGCCTGTTCGGTCACCTTTGTCCATCTTGCACCATACTTGAGTCCAATGACTTCACCCGCATCGCCGATCGTTTTGAACCTCTCGCTCTCCAAGCCTAGTCCCGATCATCCTCGCCGTTGACCGTCGTTGACCACCAAGCAACTGCACAACAATAGACAAGCAAATCGAATTCGGGAACAAGTTCTTCACAACTTGACCCACGTTAGTCAAAACATGCATCATGCAACACATATGCTATGAAATCCACGAACTTGACCTAACAAGCAACCATCGCCGCCACACAAAGCGACGACTTAGTGAAAACCGGTCGACCGCCACCTTGGCGGCCTCGGCGGCCACCGCCGGCCCGACCGCCAATGGGCGGCGGCTCGACCGCCCAAAGGACTTAGCCGAAATTTCAACGCTGAAATCCGCAACCTCTCGGAAATTTAAAACGAATAGAACTTTTGACCGAAGCTCCAAAATTATGAGACCAAGTGCGAGAGAATCTCCTCACTTGCCTACACCTCTATTTTTGGCCCACCTCAAACTCCAAGGTCACTCAACTTGCCGGTCCGACCGCTCATCGACGCCGGTCGGATCGCTACCAAATCGGTCGATCGCCGACCGCCGGCCGTCGGCCAAAGACAATTCACGAGGCATGGGCGGTCCGACCGCCACCGAGGCGGCGATCGACCGCCGAGACCCGACAGAACACGAACTTTGCCGAAACTCGTGTTTCCGCAAACCTTCAACGTCATTGCCAATTGACACATCATCCTAAGATCATGAGCATATCCCCATGATATCACACATATTGAAGATATACAACTTGTGTAGTTCAGATATACTTGTAGTATATATAACTTGTGTAGTTTATATATACTCATGGCCTTGTTGTTTCATTAGTATTGATCCTTGTGATCTACTTTGAAACATAACTCTTGAGTATATATATAACCGTGTTTATATATACTCATACCAATTACATTCAATTATTTGAAATTGTGTTGTGGGACTAACATGTGTGCTAAGATGTTTCAAGGTTTAGTCCGGAGTTTGAGTGATGACATAAAAAGGAAATGCAAAGGTGATAAAGATCGACATGACTCAAGACAAAGGAGTCATGCTTGCATTTCAAAAGCTTCAAAGAAGTTCGGTGGAAATCGGTATGACCGCATTTGGTAAGCGGTACTACCGATGTGCGTAGTACTGGGAGTTCTTGTGGCGGAACTACTGCAGAGCTGTATGACCGCAAATATGTTGGCGGAACTACCGCAACTTGGTTGCTCCGTTTGTTAGTTGGCGGTATGTAAATTCCAGAGAAGGTGTTTTTCTGTATTTCTCGAGCCTCTAGAAATCGGTAGTACCGCATCTGAGAAACGGTACTACTCTGGAGAGCGGTACACGGATGCTAGTTGGCGGTAATACCACACCTTCAGTAATGGCTTGTTCAAAAGCATTTATGCAGGTATATCTTGGTAATTAATGTTAATGACATTGTGGGACTAACATTTTCCATGAGTTGGATGAATAGGTTATGTTCCAGGGTGATGAAGACTTCGGATGACATCATGAGTTGATCGTCATCAAGTCAAGATTCAAGAAGAGAATGCATCATGTGTTGATGCATATCAAGATCTCGAAGAAGAGATGATCATGAGTTGATCATCAAGTAAAGAAAAGACTCATCATATGTTGATTGAGGTCAAGTAAAGGATGCATCATGGGTTGATGCATATCAAGACGATGACCCGGACTTGAAGTGAAGATGTGCGTCATCAACCTTCAAGAAGATGCTCAAGGCAAAGGTATGACTAACTAGGGCTAAGGATGTGTTCCTAGTCTTTTACCGGTCTTGGTGTTTGGTTGGAAGACCGGATTGCTAGTATAGGTTGCCGTACTATTAAGAGGGGTCTTGTCTAGTACCTTGAGTCTCTTCATGTGTTGATAGCTCAATCTTGCTTGCTCTAGCTCATCGTGGCATGATGCTATTATTTGCGAATGTGTTTTGCAAATAGCCGAAGCTCGTGCATTTAATCCTTGTAACATGTGACTATGCTTTGCAAATGTGTTTTGCAAATGATTGAAGTCCATGTACCTACTCCTTGTGGCATGATCTATGTTTGCAAATGTGTTTTGCAAATGGTTAAGATTCATGTGTATACCCTTGATATGGTCTAAGATTGTTTGTTGCTATTTCTTTGGACTTAGACCATGGTAGTGGCTCTTTTGAGTTGAGTTTTTTGATTTGATCAAATGTGTTTGAGATCAATCAAATAGGTGTGTTGTGTAGCCCTCTGAATAAGCTTTCAATAGAGTCCAAGATCACTCAATTCCGACATCGGAGTCAAAAGTTATGACCTTTTTACCGAGTGTCGTCTGTGCTGAAAATCGGGCTGCGGTAGTACCACCCGTATAACTGCGGTAGTACCGCAGAACGGTAGTACCGCCCCTTGTGAGTACTGGTACGACCGCAAAGGTCTGAACGCTAGTTTTTGGCCGTTTCGTCTCCAAACGGCTAGTTTTTGGTTTGGGGGCTATAAATACCCCCTTGGCCGGTTGAGAGGCAACCTTTGGCATCCCATTGAGTTCGTTTGAGCTAAGAGCAAGCCCTCTACTCCCATTTGTGCATGTGTTGCACTTAGTGAGGTTTGAGAGGCAAATCCTATTGCATGTGTTGCAATAGGTGATGGATTTAGTATCCACGAGAGCTTTGACACTTGATTGGTTCAAGTGAAAGTTGGAGACTTGTTACTCTTGGTGTTTGCCGACACCTAGACGGCGTGGAGGCGTCGTGGTCGGTGATCTTCTCAAGTGAAGCTTGTGAGAAGGCCGGTGTTTGTGAGTGGCTTGGTGCTCGCCATCTCGGAGTGGAGTAAGAGCAACCCTAGTGGAGCGAGGTGTTGATACCTCGGAGGAAGGCTTAATTTGTGGAGCCGACCTAATTGGTTTGGGTTTCCCTCAACGTGGATTATGGGAGACCGGCAAGTCTCCGACCACCACGGTAAAACATCATTGTGTCCCGCGTCTTCTTGTGATTAGCTTTCATATGCTTTACTTTGTGCAATTTACATTCATTGTATAATTGCTTATTCATTTGTATGTTTGCTATCTTGTATGTATTTTATTGATCATATCATTAGTTGATAGTTTACAAGTCTTTGCTAAATTGCTCTATTTATTATTGACTTATAGTGTTGGTGCACTTAGTTGAACCTAGTTGCTTTAGGCTTTAATTGTGCTAAACCGAATTGTTATTTAGCTTCCGCATTAGAATTCGGTTTTAACGCAAGTTTGCTGGTATTTAATTAGTGTAGTGGTAATTAATTAGTCCAGGACCCTGTTGAGAAGGCATCGGAGGAGCCCAGGCCTAACCCGACGGAGACCGGCGATCATCGTAGCTTCTCTCGTCGCCCCGGAGCACTCCATATCAAAGAGGTGAGTTACGTACAATCCACGTCCTAATTTTCTATTTGTCCTTTCGTTATTCTAACAACATGCAATCATCCAGCCCGTATCGCAGGACATGGGGGACTTCAACTTACGACACCGATGTGGGAAGTCCCGAGACAAGGGGAAGGGGAAGGCTCATGCGACAGAGCCTGGCCGCCATAGCGTGTCCGGTCGCCCGAGCGCACTCCATATCGACGACGTGAGTTATGCAGAATTTACATCCTTGTTACGTTTTTTACTATACGGTGCACTTACATCATGGAATCAGAGGACATGGACGACTTGACTTACGACACCGACGTGGGGAGTACCGAGACAAGGGGAAGGGGAAGGTTCCTGCGACAAAGCCCGACCGCCATAGCGTATCCAGTCGTCCGGGCGCACTCCATATTCTTTATTAATTTATCGATTCAATGTGGATGAACTTGGTACAATACAGTATTAAAGAATATCATCCACTTTAACACTGTGTTGTACCACAGGAAAGATAGGCTTGTACATGACCAACTGAGGGTAATGCGTGGCATGCAAATCATATAACAACGTACCGTAGCCTTCGAAACCTACACGAGTCAAAGGTTGAGGTACGTTGTTATATGATCTGCATGCCACGTATTTCTCTCAATTGGTTCATGTATAATCTTATCTATTATGTGGTATAATACAGTGTTAAAGTGGATGATATTCTTTAATACTGTATTGTACCACAGGCTAGATAAGCTTGTATATGAATCAACAGAGGGAAATGTGTGGCATGCAGATCGTATAACAACATACCATAGCCTACCCATTGTTATATCATCTGCATACCAAACATTTTCTCGCTTGGTTCATGCACATGCTTATCTAGTCAGGTAAAATACAATATTAAATAATATCATCCAAATAAATTGATAAATTAACAAAGAGTGTCCCAATTGCAATAAACCCGCGTGTATCATGTAATGCTTGTAATGCTTCAAGTGTCGTCAATTTTATGTATGAACACATGCACTACAACTCCATTGGAAACCTTAATTTCAAACCCTAATTACATTATTAGTACTTTGCGTGAAATTCATGAAACCTAATTTCCAAAAATACCACATGAAGAATTAGGTGATGGGGCCATAGCACGTTGGCAACAAATCTTTCATGCTCTATTATTGTTAATTTTCTGCACTTCCCAGCAGTACACTTGCAGTAGTCATATGGTACTAAACTTCCCACATTCTAAGTCACATGAAATCATGATCACAACGAGCGTTCTCAGCCCCTTCAATTACATTTTGTAGAAGCTCCATGAAGTACTCTACTTTAAATTCACCATAGTGTAGTAATGCGATCAAGAATCTTGATGTTAATGTCGTTTTGGGTTGATTGTTGAGGAAAAAAATGCAATGATTTAATATGTTCGGTTTAACACCGGTGTGGTGCCACAAAGTGTCACACAACACCCTTGCCAATGGAGGTGCGCAGGCGCATGAATCGGGAGTCGGGTCTAGACATTCGGTACGCCATAAAAACGAGCACTACGGGCAAGGGGGGACAGCAGCAACGGGGTGACAGATGTGCGGATGAGGGAGTGTCTCTTACCTATAGTAGTCATGTGGTACTAAACTTCCCACATTCTAAGTCACATGAAATCATGAAACCCTAATTTCCGAAACCTTTCGTCCTAATTTTTGAGACCTAAACCCTTAATTTATCGAGATAATTTCAGAGTATATAAAATTCTGTAAAAATTACACAATAAAGTCCATGGTGTAAGGAACTTGAAAAAAAAATCATAATGTTTGGACCTAATTTTCTATATTAGAAAATTACTACAATCAGTATACTTAAATGAATTTTCTAGTAAAAATCAGAATGGATAAAATTTTGAAAAAATTACACAAGCAAATACACTGTGCTAGGAGGCTCGCCAAAAAAATCATAATTTTTTGAGGTCATTTTCTATATTTGAAAATTCCTCCAAAAAATATTCTTAAATGGATTTTTGAGAAAAACCTGCTACAAGCTACATTACTCTTGTCTCCATAGACCTCTGCACTGGAAGCGGACCAGGCAATTTGCTTAGGTCTTGGCGGCGTAGTAGGCGGCTTGCTATCGTCCGGGGGTGCAACAGGCAAGCTCAGGGGCCAGAAATGGAATTTCGGTGGTAGAAATGCTATATTTGGAATTGTGGTTGTCTATGGGGCCAAAAGTGTCCAAAATTCCGATAATTAACGATGACTAATAAATATTTATTATAACAAATAATTATTAAAAATAATTACTATAATGAATTTGACGACAACTAACGGTAGTTAACGACAAGTGATGATAACTAACGACATTTGACAACAACTAACGGTAGTTAACGACAAGTGGTGATAACTAACAACATTTGACGACAACTATGGTATTTAACTACAAAATGACAATCAACAATAAATAATTCTTACGATAAATAATTATTACAAAAATAATTGTAATAAATAATCACAATAAACAATTATTACAGTACATAATTAATACAACAAATAAATTATTATTACAAAACATTATTACAGTGAATAATTAATACAACAAATTATTAAAAAGAAAAAAAGAAAATACAGCAAAGCCGGGCCAATTACAGTGATAATCAATCTTGACACAAAAATAGGCAAAAGGGAACTATCAACTTGATCAACTTCAACTCCTTTGTTAATAAAAGAATAATCCACCAAAATCAGAGCATCATATATGATATCTCTCACCAAGATTTCATCATTAGCACTCTGAGTTATGCACCAGAAACCAAAATAAAACTTTAATACAAAAGAAACCCAATCATGCCCTCTCCACTTTTTTCGGGCTTGGGACTGACATCGGCAGTGCTAGGCATCCCCACCCTCACACGTACCCCCAAGTGTTCATGCAAATCTTAAAAGAAAAGGTGATTAATGGCATGACTCTTCTTGAAAGTCATTTTGCGCAGACAAATACATGCAAGAGAAATATATGACAAATGAGAAATGACACAAATCAACAATTGCGTATTCGAACCAAGTAAAATTAGAAAAATAGCAAACAATCACAAAGATTCTTTAAGGCAACATTATCATTCCTTTCTTGTTAACACCAACTCAATTATGCCTCTTGGAGATCAATTCTATAATTAGAAACTACAACTATTTTTAAGAGATAGAAATTAACCAGTTAAACTACATCAAAGCAATTAGTCATGGAATCAATAGTGAAATTTTATAACAAGAATAAATTCTCTATAACAATAGGCATGCATGCTTAGTGGATCAATCCAGGACTTCACCTTTGTTGGTTTCAGAAAATGAGAAAAGATAACAAAATTCCCACAAAGCATAGGTTGCTATCTCATTACTGACCACCTAATCTAAATCTAACCCATTAACCTATTATCATATAGAATTACACACTGGACGTTTGTATCTCCATGCATTACTAATGTCGGCAACTTGTATACTTAATGTAATCTTTTTGGATAATGCCACTCATATCAACAAAAATATAAACTTTCCTAAGTTAGCATGTTTCCTGATTCAATCTAATAGAAACTTCAACACGAAAAATAAATTTAATTGACCAATAGGCCATCTTCTTTAAGTAGCAATGGCAGTGGCATATATCAATTTACGAAAATATTTCAGTTAAACTATATCAACTTGTGGTGAACTACTTTGATAGTACAAACATCCTAACTTTGATAGTACAAACATCCTAAGGGGGATTTACAAACATCTAAGCACGGAATCATCTACATAGTAAAAGAACCACGGGAGGATAACCCCAAATCCTAATTCCAATTTGCAATTTTATTCAATTCAGTACCAAATTCCACTACAAAACTCATGGAATTTCCTGAACCAAACAACAATTTAGGGAAGGCAAGCAAGCGAAGCGACTGCCAAGCTAGAGACCACACGAACCAGCACGAGGAGCCAACTCGATGAGGGGAAGGAAGACCACCTCGAGGGCCTTAAGGAGGAAGAGCGCGTGGAGGTAGAGGAGGGCGGCAGATCCAGATCCAAATCTAGATCTGGGCCAAGGCGGCGCTGGGGAGGTGGAAGCCGGGGCGGAGGTTGGACGGAGTTGTACCTTCGGATCAAGGAAGGAGGCGAGGGTGGGCTGCTTGGTGGAGGTGGCCAGAGGTGCGGGCACGCTATGGAGGTCGGATCCGCTCGGGAGGAGGCCGGAGGAGGCGCTATCGGGCGGGAGGGCGACCGGGTGAGCTGCAGTCGGGCAGGAGGGCAGCTAGGGGAGGTGCGCCCATGTGGGAAGGCGATAGGATATGCGGGAGGTGCGGCCGGGCGACCAAGCGCGGTGTGGAGGTGAGATTCCCTCGAGCGGTGGCCGGGGGAAGCACAGTCGGGAGGGAAATGGGAGGTTGCCCTCCCACAGGGCTGCTAGGGTCGGTGAATTGCTTGGGGAGGGGCGCGAGTGGGGAGGGGAATGGGAGGGCGGCCGAGACTCCGGGTTTAAGTACTAAGTATGGGGCGGGTAATTTCTCTAGAAGTTCAGGCACATTTTCAGAATGCCGAGCGGGGCAAGCGCCGGGAAGCCCCTCACGGCCAGCTTCCGTGCGTTGAAACGGCCGAGCTTCGACAAAGCCACGAAAAGACAAATATTTGGTTGGCTCCACTTTTCCCACCAAAAAGCCGAAGCTGAAACAAACGGGGCCTAAGCGGGGCCGTGGCTTCTGAGGTATGAAGCATATTTTATTTATTTGTTCATGCAATTTGCTAGAATTATTATGTAACAGAACATTATATCATTCATAATAAAAGAGTAATGGTCTCTATGGGGACCCTTCAACCATAGCTTTCACTACTTCATTATATTCGTAATGACCCATCAAGTCTGAATTACCTAGTTCTAAGACTTTTATTTAACAACTATGGTTCAACCTCATATCTTTTCATTATGTGGCCCGACATGAATGCTTCAAGCGCTACCATGGACTTTGATTCTAAATCCGTGTTCTCGTAAGAGAAACTTTAGCAATTGTAGAGGCAAAGTGGTTGTTGACAACTTTTCTCCTATATCCTCTAACTTGAGGGTATCTTAGTATTAACTAGATCTTTGTCATTTCTCAAACAAAAGAATCTTGGTCATTCTGCATTCCTAGCATTGTAATATGTGCACATCAAGTTGCTGGGGCTTTCATCTTCATGATGAACCTCCCCATAAGGTATTCCACCTTGAAGGTGAGTCCTCTTCAAGAGAGTTAACGGAGTGATTAATAATTGCTTTGACTAGTATCATTAGATCTTAGGCCCGTAGGCGTTCCCACATATTTTAGATCAAGAACGAATAAGTCAATTTCACAGAGGTGGATATACTATTCAACCTAGGGTATTCCACTCTTAGTGACGTATTTACTGGAAGTAAACACTATAGTAGCTCCTCCATAATTGAAAAACATGTGGCAAGCTCCCTTCTTTTGGTGCACAGGAGCATAAACTAAAGTTTAAGTTTAGCTTGACTGCTGCGTGTATTTTAGTACTAAAGATCTTTTTCTTTTGGAAAATATGACAACATTAGAACTTTTGGGCATTTCTCTCCCCTTAATGCCGAGATTCTATCTTTATTAATAGCATAAAACAAAATTCCCCTATCATGGGCATATGATTGATTGAGTTTTAGATCCAACATGATCTCCAACAGCTAGTGGTGGCCCAATGTTGTATGCTACAGTTGTGATAATATGTGAGAAATGTTTAATTCCTCCAACACACACTTATTTCAACAAGAGGTTTGATAATTATATCCAGTGAGCTAGACTTTTATCAGTGCAGTGGCAAGAAAACTGCATGATCCTATCATTCTGTAGGATATTCTAAATTTTGGTTGGTTATTAATCAACAACAAAGGTCCCATACGGGGGTCCGAGGGTTGACAGACTTATTCTATAGACTAGCTTCTTTATTATTTGCCAAAGTTTTGATCCAATTACTCATATAATATTTTAAATAATTTGGATCATTAAACTTTAAGTTCATAATTACGCAACATATTTTCTTATAGTCATAAACAGTATGTTTTAATAGCATAAAACTACATGATGCTATTCAGGAACATAAATATAATGTTGGAATAAAAAAATTTGACCATAGTTAATTTGCACAAAAATAATAGATTTTCTTCTGGACTTCAAATCTAGTTGAATTACCCAAATAGTATAACTATTCAACGAAAAAAATTATTGTTCAACAGGAACACCATATTTAATTAAGGGTGATAAATTGTATACCTCATCTTAATTCATAATGCCAAAAATAACATAGCCAAATTTAGATCATTTAGGGTCAATAAAATCTAATAGATCATTATATTTTATTTTGGGAGCTATATTTGCTTCAAGCAAGTGATGTATTACGGTGGTGATGCGATTGTAGATCGCACTTACCAATTTATGCATGTGCCATTTCCGTAAGTCCGCACGCCGTGTATAGCCAACATGGCATAAGTGCGACTGCGTCAAGTGGTCGTCGATTTGCCATGTGCATTCCTGCATGCTAGTGGTTAACATATTACTGAAGACACAAATCAATTGCCTTTCGTGGGCTGCAATGATTGTGGTTGTCAACAACATAAGTGTCGGCAATGGCGTAAATGCCATTATTCATATCAACTGGATAAGGATTATAATCATACAATTTACTTTTTTTTTGTCTCCCAAAGTAGACTAGATTAATGTTTGCTTTTGGGTTTAACCTAGGATTTGCCACTATGCCTAACATGACTCTTGCTTTGAACATTTTCCTATGACTCTTAGCTTCTAATATCTCACATAAGCCCAATATCCCCCTCCTTTTTATGCCAACTATAAAAATCCCAAGTGATAGCGTGCGCATTAGACATTTGCTTGAAATCAACTCAGAATTAAAGATTTGTAATCATACTTCAACAGGAGTACAATTTTGTTGGTGTGAAACCAATATATACTCTATAACATTCTGCTTACAAAGTTTTCAATTAAGAAATCAGTGTGGTGAAAGATAATGTTATACAGTCTCTAAGTCTTAGAGCTTAAGTTATTCTGTACTTTTTTTTTGAGGAATATGGTGTTTTCTAGCAAAAGTGGTCTATCAGAGATCAACATATGACTAGGCTTGTTCCAGTGCCACTGAGAAAAAAAGTTTCCCTTTTGTCATCTGGCATCCGTGCATTACAAGCTAGTGAATTGAGGCTTATTAGATATCAAGAACATATGTACAATATTTTGTTAGCAAGACATGGCAATGTATTTTCAATTTTTAGGCATACTGTTTATAAAATTTATTCCATGCAAGATTAATTTACTACAGGTAAGGTATGCTACTGGCAATATGTTCTATTAAACATATTTAATCAACTATTCAACATGAGATAAGACTTTAATAGAACAACTTAAACGATTATTTTATTTATGGCATCTGGGAAATAACAATCTAATGCATAAGGTTTCAATCTAAAGCAAAAGATAAGAGATACTCGTCATGAGCAGGACCAAGCTCTTCAGGAGTTGCATCTATACTACTAATGTAACTCGTGTAAGAAAGTGATATCTTCACAAAGCTAGTGGATAACTAGGAGATTTCTACAGGTCTCCATAGAACATACCATGGGCTTATTGTATTGTCGCCTTGGATTGCACCTACTTATCAATCAAACTAGTATTTAGTAACTAATGATTACATAGCCTTATTCGAGAGATAACATGGTGCAGGGCAAAGTTACACCCATTTAAAGACTTCTAGTCCTAGGTATGTGTGTCTGCAGGAACACATTTGGACTTTATATGCGTTCTTTTAGAGAAAACCATAGAGCCGATGTATCACACTTAGTCACCACGTAGTCACACTTTGCCTTTTCAGGTGCAACAAGTTTAGGTGTGCCAGTGGTAGGCTCGACAATTGTATGACATGGAGATAAACCAAGGTGATATAGTTGCTGCCATCTAGGGCAAGCAAATTTCCATTTAGTGATTTCTAACATATCCCACATAATTTATGCAATTTTCCATTTAGTGATTTCTAACAGGTCCTGGAGAAGTCCTGAAGAAGTCCCGAGGGGGTCTTGAAGTTGTCCCGAGGAGATCCTGGGGAAGTCTTGAAGAGGTCTTATGAAAATCTCCTGAAGTAGTCCCGAGAAGGTCAAGGGAGGTCCTAGGTGGTTTTGGGAGGAGGTCCGAAGACTCAAGGGAGGTCTGAGGAGGTCCCAGGGGAGGTCCTACGGAGGTCGAGGGAGGTCGGGGCGATCCGGATGAACTCGGGGAGATCTGGGCGATTCGGATGAACCAAGGGAGGTCCGAATGGTTCGAGATAGTACCAAGGAGGTCCTGAGCAGTTCGGGATGAAATCAAGGGAGGTCTGAACAATTCGGATGATATCAAGGGAGGTCTGAACGGTTCGAGATGAAATCAAGGGAGGTTCTGAACAATTCAGATGATATCAAGGAGGTCTTGAACGTTTAGATAAGTCCACGTGGGTGTTTGTCGGGACCCAGAATTACGATTCTGGAACCCTCTGTGTATACTGCACTAGTCCAGATCACGCTAGTGCACACAGGTTAACACAGGTAAATATCGATCCACACAAGCGATAGATAAAGTAAACGATTAGTTTGAATAACAAATAACGGTTTTGACCTTATGGTCGAGTTTACACTTATTAAGCCACACAGGGCTAACAGGAAATAAAGCAAAGAAATGAGCGGAAAACTCCGGCGTAGATCCCACCAATTCACCACAGCAACCAAGCGGGATCCGGACCTTAACGAACGATCGGCCTTCAACGAACTCCTCCTCGAAAGCGGCGTAGACTCCTCCACTTCGTAGGTTTGGCGCAAGTTTTACAACAAGCGTGAGTACACAACCGTACTCGCAAATCACACCACGAATGCAATGTATAGATGCGAGCTTATTCCAAAGAAAAGGCTTCGTGGTTCTTTTGCATAAAAGCAACATTTGCAATTGAATACGAATAATAGATTAAAAGCATAATTCAAAGCAAATAGACAATATTAATTTAATGATTGTTTTCACAAAGACACACACTAAGCAGATTATTTCACATAGCCATATGATTGAGATCACACACTCCCATTCCCACATTTTATGAAAACTACCCTCGTGTGAAAGCACCGAGCATGTCCATGATCATGACGCGGCTATTCGAATAGTTTATTTAACACTCTGCAGAGATTGTACACTTTACCCACACGATATAACCAGTGTAGCTAGCACCAATCATAACAAAACAGTTGAAACTTCATCTCCAACATTGACATTCCCGGTGTGCTTACAAACCGTTATACATATCACATAGCCCATGCATAACACACACCGCTGGACGGGGACGACGAATCCTCCGTGATGCAACCACCAAGTGGTCACACCTCCACCCTATCACATAGCCTAACCTACCACCTGAACATCAATGCCGAGAATCCATAACTTACTAAGTTAGGCCCGTCCCATACCAGGCATGTGGTCGTACAGTAAGGCTCAGTTCAATGGCGCACAAAGTTAAGTCCTTAATTGACCAAGGCAAGACTTCCATGTTCTAACTAAGCCACACAGATTATCAAACCCATCACATAGTCCACCATGTCACACAGTCTCCACCACTTGCCTCAGTCTAAATCCTTTACCACCCAGTTGATTTTAGTGCAACACATGCCATCACGAAGTAATAACACATAGCACACAGTTTTACACAAAGTTCCATAGACACTTAGTCATATTTAATATTTGCGACTCACATGAGATGATGATTCGTAGCATGGCTAAGCAATTGTACTCGCCTCTAACCAACCCACGTTGGTGCTACAATATTACCAACTAAACCAATCTAGGGTGACAAGGAATTATGACATACAAGGCCAAGGTGTGATAACAATTGGGATAATAACTATACCCAAAGCATTGAAATAAATAATTAAAATAGAATGCGATGCTTTGAAACAAGTAATTGGAAAATTTGGGTTCAAGATGATCAAAGGTATGACTTGCCTTGGAAAAGGTCTATGTACTGGTCTTGATCTTGGGGTGCTCCTTCTTCCACAAAATTCCCCGACGAATCGACGTCTACTCGCAAACGAGACACAAACAAACAAAACAAATAAATAACAGAGGCAAAACAAACTCCAAAAATTAAATAAAAATCTCAGATAAATAGATCTTGAATTTAGACAAATTTAGAAATTTGAATGGGCTCAATCGGAGTTAGGATGCAAAAGTTATGGGCTTTGGAAGATTGGAAATCTAAAAGAAACCCTAATTTGGATTTTCTGGAATTTCCGAATTATTTCCTAACAGAAAAATCGGATTATTGCGCAATGCTGGCGTCAGCGAAGGAATTTCGGAAAAAGATAAATAAAAAGAAATCTCTGACATGTGGGACCCACATGTCAGAGGCTAGGCTCACGGAGGACTGGGTCTACCGAGCCTCGGGGCTGGGGATCCGGTGGATTGCCGCGTCGATCTTGGACGCCGCGAGGATGACACGCAGGCGCGGGAGCTAACGCGGCGCTGAGGTGGCGTGCCACGTCGGACCCGACGACGGCGGCGGCTCGGGGACCGACGGTCTCGGCGAACGGCGGCTCGCCGGCGGCGACGGATAGCACCGGGAGGTAGAGGTGGACGCGGGGATCTCATCGGTACGCTCACCGGTGCTCGAGGCGGCACGGAGTGACCGTGGCGAGGTTTGAGCGCGAGAGGTACGGGCTCAACGGCGGCGGCGTTGAAGGGTCCTCCGGCGGCGGCGGCAGCGCCGATGCGCGCGCGACGATCCCAAGGTGGGGTCGGCGGCGAGGAATCGAACGACGGCAATGGCGGCGAGTCGCCGGCCGAGGCGAAGACGGCGGCGACTAGGGCTCTGGCGGCGCTTTGGTGGCGGCGGCTAGGGTTTTGGCGCGGCTTCGGGGTGCAGTGCGAGGATCCTCGGGGCTTTAAATAGCCCGAGAGGCGAGTCCACGACGGACACGCGCGGCGGCGCAAAGTCGGGAGGACGGAGGAGTCCGCCTCGAGCAGCGGTGATGTGGCGGTCGGGACCCACCGATCGGCGGCGGCTCGGCGCGAGTGCGTGTGAAGCGACACGCCACGAAGCGGACTCAAGATCGGCCGTCCCTCCAAGATCCAACGGTCCAAAATCAAGGAGACGATCGGAACTTCCGTTTTCAGCCCGCGCGTCTTAGCCGTTCAATCTTGATCGAACGGCAGGGAGCGAGCGGGGCTCGGAAGGAAAGAGAGAGGAGAGACCGACATGCGGGACCCGCATGTCAGTGGGAGGCGGGCTCGCGCGCGCGCTGGCCGAATTGGCCGGCGGCGCGGAGATAGGAGTGGGCGAGAGGAATGGGCCGAGTTTTTAAGAAATCGGCCCGATTGATTTTCGAGATTTTAAATAGGTTTTTCAATTTATAAATTACCGTAAATTCAAACAAGCAATAGAAAATAGCAAATGAACTCAGAAAAATTCTAGAAAAATCTAGAAAATATATCCGAGCACATAGAACCCAAATAAAATAGTTTTGGCTAATGTTCATGTTGGGATTATTCACATTAAATGTTTTTGATTGCAAGTCCAATATTAAGCTTTTGAATTAAATTCAAATAAATCCAAATGGTGAATTTTTCCCGCTAACTATTCAAAGGATTTTAAGGCTCTCAAAATTGGGATGTTACAAACCTCCCCTTAAAGGAATCTCGACCCAGAGATTCAAAGCTAGCTAGAGAAAAGGCTAGGAACTCGGCTTTGGCTCTTCTTCACGTTCCCACGTTGCTTCTCCTTCCGAGTGGTTGCTCCACCGACCTTGCAAAAGCGCAATCTTGCTTACGGTGAGGCGCTGCGACATCCAAAATCTGTTGGCTGCTCCTTGTAGGTAAGATCCTCCTTCGAACAATTGATTCCAACGGGCTTGCTCTTCCGCACACGAAGACACTTCTTCAATCGCGAGACATGAAAGACATCATGCACTCGCTAACGATCGGTAGCTCCAAGCGGTAAGCAACTTCTCCACGGCGTTCCAAAATCTTGAACGGACCAACATACCTAGGGGCAAGCTTCTCGGCATGGAACCTTTTGACGCCTCGGCGGTGTAACTCAAGATAAACGAAATCTTGGGTTCGGCGAGATCACGACGACGATTATCGGCGTAGCTCTTACGCTCTGGTGAGCTATCTTTAATCTTTCTCTTATCATGGCCACTTGCTCTTACGCTTCTCGAATAATGTCCGGACCAAACCGACTGTTCATTGTTTCACCAATTCAACGGGTTCTACAGCACGGCGTACAAAGCTTCAAATGGTGACATTTGTAGATCGCTTGATAACTATTGTTGTACGAAAATTCTGCATACGGTAAACTTTTATCCCATCGGTAGCATTTGCTAGAGCACAAGCTCAAAGATATCCTCCAATATCGATTGACTCTTTCGATCGCCCATCGTCTCGTGGATGGTATGCGATCTTGAAATTGAGATGGTACCCAATGCTTCATGCAAGCTTTGCCAAAACGAGAGGTGAACCGAGATCCTCGACGGACACTATCTTCTTGGGCACACCGTGCAACCGACAATTACGGCCATGTACAACTCCGCAAGGCGATCTCCGAGTATGTGGTTTTGGTCGCAAGAAATGGGCGACCTTGGTTAGACGATCGACTATTACCAGATCGAATCATAACCCGATTGGGTCTTGGTAAACCGTGATGAAATCCATCCCGATTTCTTCCCACTTCCACTGGAATCTTGGTTTGCAGCAAACCTGCTGGTCTCTCGTGTTCTCGCCTTCACTTTACGACAGTGTCGCACAAAGCAACGAACTCGCGACTTCTCGCTTTAAATTTGGCCACCAAAATTTAGTTTTCACATCTGGTACATCTTGGTACTTCTGTGGTGAATCGAATACTTTGAGTCATGGGCTTCCTTTAAGATTAACTGTCTCGGACCATCTATATCCCATACATGATTCGACCATTAATCCGTAGTATGTCTTGATTATCACTCGTGAAATCTTTGAATTTCCTTCTACCATTTTGATCTTGATGTCCGACAACACAGATCCTTTGGTTGTGCTTCACGAATCGCTTCTCGTAGACTGTACTTCCAAATTGGCTACAAAGCCTTGGACACAACTTCTAGCTTTAGCTTCAAATTCTTCATACAGCTCTGGGCAACTTTCCTTTACTTCCAAAGTATTGCAAGAACTCTTACGACTTAAAGCGTCGCAACTACGTTGGCTTTTCCGGATGGTAGTGGATTCCAAGATTATAATCCTTAATCAATTCCAACCATCTTTTCTCGCCTCATATTCAAATCGATCGGGTGAAAATGTACTTCGACTCTTATGATCGTGTAGACTTCACAGCGATGACACCGATGAGGTAATGACGTAAATCTTTAAAGCGCACTACTCAGCTAATTCCGGATCATGAGTAGGGTAATTCTCTTCGTGAGGTCTTAATTGCCTTGATGCATAGCGACGCTCTTCCTTCTTGCATCGGACGCATCCTAATCCTTGACGCGAAGCATCACAATAGATATCGAAATCCTTGCGAATATCCGCGTAATCAAGATCGGGTGAAGTCAATCGCTTCTTCAACTCTTGAAAACTTTCCTCACAGCCGAGTCCAAGTGAACTTTTTTCCTTCTTCAACAATTGCGTAAGGGCTTAGCAATTGATGAGAATCCTTCGATGAAACGCGTAATAACTTTGCCATTCCCAAGAAATCGCGAACTGAGTTCTGATTCGGGCTGCTCCCAATGTAACATGCTTTCACTTTACGGGTCAATCGCTACTCCTCATTTGTCATAACATGACCAAGGAAATCCACTTCCTTCTTCCAAAATCACACTTACCGAACTTGGCATACAACCGATGCTCTCTCGAGTTTCCCCAATATTGTTCTTAAATGTTGGCGTGTTCTTCCTCCGACTTGGAGTACACGAATATCATCAATGAACACAACTACGAACTTGTCCAAATATTCCATGAATACTTTATTCATCATGTTCATGAAATAGGCGGGGCATTAGTCGACCAAAGGACATGACTAAGAACTCATAATGTCCGTACCGCGTGAGAAAGCGGTTTTGGTATATCCTTAGGACAAATCTTTAGTTGGTGGTAGCCGATCGCGGTCGATCTTTGAAAACACTCCGCTCCTTTCATCCGATCAAACAGATCATCAATCCGGGTAGTGGGTACTTGTTCTTGATGGTAACCGTTGAGAGAACGGTAGTCAATACACATCCTCATACTTCCATCTTTCTTCTTGACAAACAACACCGGCGCTCCCCATGGCGTGAACTAGGTCTCACGAAACCTTTCTCAAGAAGTTCTTCTATCCGCTTCTTCATCTCTACCAATTCATGGTGGCATCCGATAAGGTCTCTTTGAAATTGGTGCTGTCCGGCACTAGGTCGATGACAAACTCAATGTCACGATCCGGTGGCATTCTGTAATTCTTAGGAAACACATCCGGATATTCACCGACCACTGGTACTTCTTCTAAGGCGAGGTCTTGATCGTTTACTAGCAAATGTCCATCACGAATCGAGGTGGCTAGAAACTCTACCTTGTTTCCTTTGGCGTCCTCTTCATCGGCTCTTCGGCCACAATCTATATGACTTTATGCTTGGATAACCAATCCATGCCAAGAATAACATCTAGGGTTTGGGTATCTAGGACTATTAGGTTGGCTAGAAACTCAACTCCAGCTATGAGTAACTTAGCTCCTAAACATCCCACTCTAGTACTTAGCTCTGCTCCAGGCGACTGGACTAACAGAGTATGCTTAAGTTGCATAACTTCCAATTTATTCTTGGTTGCAAACATTCCCGAAACAAATGAATGCGAAGCTCCAGAATCAAACAAAACTGATGCAGGTACTGAGTTAACCAGAAACTTACCCAGTACGACGTCCGGTGATTCCTGGGCTCCTTCCGTGGTGACGTGGTTGACACGACCTCACGATCACGGATGCGGTGCTCCCCGCTTGACCGGCAACTTGCAAGCCCTTGGTTGATGCACGTGCTGGCGTCTTGGATGGCGAGCTCCAAGGTTGAAACATCATCGAGTGATTGTTCCCCTTTGACACCGTTGGCAAAATGTCCGGTAGCGACGACAGCGTAATGAGACCTTTGGTACGTTACTGGTTGCTTCCTAGATTGGGGTTGGCAGTGCGGGGTTGCGGAAGTTCGGCGGTGGGCGGGTGTTGAAGTTGGTGCGGTGTTCGAATGAAGTCCGGGTGAAACTCGTTGAACCGTGGCCGCACTATTCTTGCCCTCTGCGTGATTGATGGTTCCCTTGCCGAGCCATCCGGCGTTCTGGTTATCCTCCGTTCCTTGCGCTTGTCCTCTAGAACAAAGGCTTTATTGACCAGCTCCCGAAATCGTGAAAAGTATGGCGATCAAACCGACTTGCATCCAGTTGTTTAGCCCTTCAGAAACGACTGACGAGCCTTGTGCGTGGCTACATCTTCTCGCGCATAGCGAGCTAGCCGAGAAAACTTGTTGAGGTAGTCGACAACGACATAGCTCCTTGCTTGAGAGCGCGAACTCATCCTTCTTGGATCGATAATGCCTTCGGCACATGATATCGGCGAAATGTCGAAGAAAATTCCTCCCGTGTGATATCCTCGTGGCGTCTCATGGGCGGCGAAGTTCTCCCACCATTCAAATGGTGCCTTCCATCCGTGAGTGGCATACGTAACCTTTTCACGATCGGCGCCGGGTGATCGGTGAGCTTTCTTTCAACAACCCCGAGCCAATCATCCGCTTCCACCGAGAGACGTGTCGAGAAAATGTGGGTGGACGAGTCCTCATGAATTTCGCAAGTTTGATGGTCCATGGTGACCATGAGCGTACCGGGCTCCATGCCGGTGATTGTGGTTGTTGTTGTTCGGTTGTGCATGGCTTGCATCCGAGTCATCATCGTATTCATCAACCGAGTGCTCGGCCGCCATGAAAGCTCCAAAGTTTTGCAAGTCAATTGGGGTGCTTGCGGTGAATCGCTCCTACATTGGTTGCTCATTGCCTCCACAGTGTGAAGTGGAACCACTTGCAATGATCGACGAGTTTGAACCATCTCGCAAGCTCCATGGGTTAGATAAGGTAGCAAGCACGAGATGAGTTAAGAACTAGGCAGGGGTAGGTTAAACCCAACAAAACACGGATCAAGAAACTCAAATGAAATACCTTTATTACTTAGGGTCTTAGCATGGCCGCAACAAATGCCTAAGGGCCTTTGCACTCATACTGCACACAAAAAGAAACAACGACCTAAGCACACAAAGCTACCGCCTAAAGGGCGACTCACTAAAGCAAATCGGCTAAACTCAAAAATCAAGCCTAAACGAACTACTCAAGAAAGCCTCCACACCGCGCGACGCTCCCGACAGCATAGACTGGGAAGTGAGCCGGCATCTTGGCAAACCGATCCCGATGCTCGAATCGTGCAGCAAGAAAAAGCGTTCTGGTGCAAGCCCGGCTCTGCGGCTCCTCGGCTCTGCATCTTCTTGGGCTCATTGGGCCTTCCTCGGATCTTCTTGAGGATCATCCTCGGTCTTCCTCTTCTTGGGAACTTGATCGTAGAGGATCTCTTGCAGAGTGGCGACCTTCTCTTGAGCTCTCGCAAGGCTTCATAGACATGATCCAACTCGTGATGGTTCTCTCCAAAGCTTCCTCTGGCGGCCACGAATCGGGCGAGGTGTCTGATCAGTAGCGTTGCTCTCTCCTACGTGGACGGGTAGCGTCTTTGGCAAGTCCACGGTGCGGCTCGGGGATGGTAACGAAGACGGTGTCTTGAAGCTCCGTGCGTAGATGTTGCGGATACGTAGCATGGCCAAGCGCGACGACTCTGGATACCTTCCGGCCAAGTGATCTTTCACCGAGGCGTGCGAAGGTTGGCTCGCCTTGTCGTTCCTCTGGCGAGATCGTCGAGCGACAAATCACTCCACGGTTACGTCCATTCACCGCCCGGCTTGTTGCCGACGTCGCGGACGATCAAAACCTCCAAGAACTCGAGCAACTTCCAAAGCTTCGGCATACCCTCCGGTGCGCTCACCATAGCTCGAAGACGAGGCATCTGTCAAGACAGACGAGCAGGTAAGAGCAACTTTAAAACAATGGGAGAGAAGAGATCATAGCAAAAGTTGAGGCGAGAGAGATATGAGAAGAGTTAAGCAATCAATTAACTTTGCAAGTTAATTTTTCCTTTCGAAAATAGTTTGGACACTCTAAGGACGGCCAATCTACTAAGGTCAAGACTCTACGATCAAGATGGCTCGATACCACCTCTGCCGGGACCTGAATCACGATTACGAACCCTCGTGTATACCGCACTAGTCCAGATCACGCTAGTGCACACAGAGGTTAACACAGTAAATATCGATCCACACAAGCGATAGATAAAGTAAACGATTAGTTTGAATAACAAATAACGGTTTTGACCTTATGGTCGAGTTTACACTTATTAAGCCACAGGGCTAACGAAATAAAGCGGAATGAACGGAAAACTCAGCGTAGATCCCACCAATTCACCACAGCAACCAGCGGGATCCGGACCTTAACGAACGATCGCCTTCAACGAACTCCTCCTCAGCGGCGTGACTCCTCCACTTCAGTAGGTTTGGGCGCAAGTTTTACAACAAGCGTGAGTACACAACCGTACTGCAAATCACACCACGTAATGCAATGTATAGATGCGAGCTTATTCCAAAGAAAAGGCTTCGTGGTTCTTTTATAAAAGCAACATTTGCAATTGAATACGAATAATAGATTAAAAGCATAATTCAAAGCAAATAGACAATATTAATTTAACATTGTTTTCACAAAGACACACTGGCTAAGCAGATTATTTCACATAGCCATATGATTGAGATCACACGCTCCCATTCCCACATTTTATGAAAACTACCCTCGTGTGAAAGCACCGAGCATGTCCATGATCATGACGCGCTATTCGAATAGTTTATTTAACACTCTGCAGAGGTTGTACACTTTACCCACACGATATAACCGGTGTAGCTAGCACCAATCATAACAAAACAGTTCGAAACTTCATCTCCAACATTGACATTCCCGGTGTGCTTACAAACCGTTATACATATCACATAGCCCATGCATAACACACACCGTTGGGCGGGGACGACGATCCTCCGTGATGCAACCACCAAGTGGTCACACCTCCACCCTATCACATAGCCTAACCTACCACCGAACATCAATGCCGAGAATCCATAACACTAAGTTAGCCCGTCCCATACTGCATGTGGTCGTGCAAGAAGGCTCTCAGTTCAATGGCGCACAAAGTTAAGTCCTTAATTGACCAAGGCAAGACTTCCATGTTCTAACTAAGCCACAGATTATCAAACCCATCACATAGTCCACCATGTCACACAGTCTCCACCACTTGCCTCAGTCTAAATCCTTTACCACCCAGTTGATTTTAGTGCAACACATGCCATCACGAAGTAATAACACATAGCACACAGTTTTACACAAAGTTCCATAGACACTTAGTCATATTTAATATTTGCGACTCACATGAGATGATGATTCGTAGCATGGCTAAGCAATTGTACTCGCCTCTAACCAACCCACGTTGGTGCTACAATATTACCAACTAAACCAATCTAGGGTGACAAGGAATTATGACATACAAGGCCAAGGTGTGATAACAATTGGGATAATAACTATACCCAAAGCATTGAAATAAATAATTAAAATAGAATGCAGTACTTTGAAACAAGTAATTGGAAAATTTGGGTTCAAGATGATCAAAGGTATGACTTGCCTTGGAAAAGGTCTATGTACTGGTCTTGATCTTGGGGTGCTCCTTCTTCCACAAAATTCCCGACAGATCGACGTCTACTGCAAAACGAGACACAAACAAACAAAACAAATAAATAACAGAGGCAAAACAAACTCCAAAAATTAAATAAAAATCTCAGATAAATAGATCTTGAATTTAGACAAATTTAGAAATTTGAATGGGCTCAATCGGAGTTAGGATGCAAAAGTTATGGGCTTTGGAAGATTGGAAATCTAAAAGAAACCCTAATTTGGATTTTTCGAATTTCGAATTATTTCCTAACGAAAAATCGGATTATTGCGCAATCTTTGGCGTCGTGAAGGAATTTCGGAAAAGATAAATAAAAGAAATCTCGACATGTGGGACCCACATGTCGAGGCTAGGCTCACGGAGGACTGGTCTCACGAGCCTCGAAATGAGATCCGGTGGATTGCCGCGTCGATCGCCGACGAGGGGCCGCGAGGATGACACGCGGCGCGGAGCTAACGCGCGCCGAGGTGGCGTGCCACGTCGGACCCGGACGACGGCGGCTTCGGGGACCGAGCGGTCTCGGCGAAGCAGCGGCTCGCCGCGGCGACGGATAGCACCGGGAGGTAGAGGTGGGCGGGGATCTCATCGAGACGCTCACCGGTGCTCGGGGCGGCAGGAGTGACCGTGGCGAGGTTTGAGCGGCGGAGGTACGGGCTCAACGGCGGCGGCGTTGAAGGGGTCCCTCCGTGGCGGCAGCGGCCGAGATGCGCGAGCGCGGCGATCCCGAAGGTGGTCGGCGGCGCGAGGCGAGGAACGAGCAGCGAATGGGCGCGGAGTCGCCGGCCGAGCGAAGACGGCGGCGGCGACTAGGGCTCTGGCGGCGCTTTGCGGCGGCGGCTAGGGTTTTCGGGCGTGGCTTCGGTGCAGTGCGAGGATCCTCGGGGCTTTAAATAGCCCGAGAGGCGAGTCCACGACGGACACGCGGGCGGCGCAAAGTCGGGAGGGCGGAGGAGTCCGCCTCGGAGCAGCGGTGATGTGGCGGTCGGGACCCACCCGATCGGCGGCGGCGGCTCGGGCGCGGGTGCGTGTGAAGCGACACGGCCACGAAACGGACTCAAGATCTGACCGTCCCTCCAAGATCCAACGGTCCAAAATCAAGGAGACGATCGGAACTTCCGTTTTCATCCCGCGCGTCTTAGCCGTTCAATCTTGATCGAACGGCGGGGAGCGAGCGGGGCTCGGAAAGAAAGAGAGAGAGAGCGACATGCGGGACCCGCATGTCGGTGAGGAAAGCTCGAGCGCTTGCTGGTTGAAATTGGCGAGTTTGCGAAGCGGGAGATAGGAGTGGGCCGAGAGGAATGGGCCGAGTTTTTAAGGAAATCGGCCCGATTGATTTTCTGAGATTTTAAATAGGTTTTTCAATTTATAAATTACCAGAAATTCAAACAAGCAATAGAAAATAGCAAATGAACTCAGAAAAATTCTAGAAAAATCTAGAAAATATATCTGAGCACATAGAACCCAAATAAAATAGTTTTGGCTAATGTTCATGTTGGGATTATTCACATTAAATGTTTTTGATTGCAAAGTCCAATATTAAGCTTTTGAATTAAATTCAAATAAATCCAAATGGTGAATTTTTCCCTGCTAACTATTCAAAGGATTTTTAAGGCTCTGAAAATTGGGATGTTACAGTGTTCCTGAAGAGGACAAGGGAGGTCCTAAGGAGGTTCAAGAGGAGGTCTTGGAGCGGTCTAAGGGGAGGTCCTGAAGTTGTCTCAATGGTTGTCTGTTCTTATTCATTGTACTTGCTGAGTCTTGGAGTCACTCTTGCTTGCTTTATTTATTTTTAGCTGATCGTTGATGAAGTTTCTCTTGGGAGGGAGTAGATATGCACTACTCAAATACATCACTTTACACTAGTTGAATATAAGATCTGCTGCTGCCTTACATTAGTGAATTGCTGGATTGTAATAAATAAACTTAGACTTGGATGGTACCTTCCTTATCATTGAGTTTGTTTAAATAACTGTTTATATTCATTGATTATTCGTTGATAGGATTATCTTAGTGGATCCAATATTACATTTCCGTTTATGTTCCAATTGTTGATGATCTACTTAACTTAGTTGATGAATTACTGTAAAAATTATTTCACTGTATGGTTATATGTTAGGTCTTTAGGTAGCATTTTGGCTTCCGAATAGCCAGGGTGTTACAGTCATCTTAGCCAACTAGTACAGACACGTAAACAACCAACTAATAAACATGGACTCGTTGTTAGTACCAGAATGTTTATTTTCTTATTTTAGCCATAACTTTTGATTGGCATCTCTGATTCACGAACTGTATTTTTCGGTAGCTTGGTGACGACGAGAGTAACAAAATGATATATGTCTCACCAATAAAACCTCTCTCTGCGTTTACTAAAATAGATTTACTTCATCGCTAAAAGAGATTTACTGTAACCTCCATATGACTTTACTACACCTTACAAAGATTTATTGCGACCTCATTGTACCTTTAATAACCATGTACAACAGATTTACTATCAGTTCCATGTGCTTTTACTGCGGCACAACAAGAGGTTTACTGCAACCTTTTTTTTAAAGGAAATTACTGTCATCTTGGCCAACAAATACAGACACATAGCCAACCAACTAATAAACATGGGCTCCTAGTTAGTACTAGAATGTTTATTCTTTTGTTTTAGGCATAACTTTTGATTGGCAACTCTGATTCATGAATGGTATTTTTTGATAGCTTGGTGACGAATAGAGTAACAAAATGATATAATTCTTGCCAAAAAAAACCCCTCTGTGCATTACTAAAATATATTTACTGCATCGCTCAAAGAGATTGACTGCAACCTCCATATGACTTTACTGCACCTTACAAAGATTTACCGCGATATTATTTTGCCTTTGATAAACATGTATAACATAGTTACTACCACCTCCTTGTGCTTTTACTGCAGCACTACAAGAGGTTTGCTGTAACCTTTTTTGAAGGAATTTACTATCATCTTAGCAACTAGTACAGATAGGTAGCCAACCAACTAATAAACATGGGCTCCTTGTTAGTGCTAGAATGTTTTTCTTTTCTTGTTTTGGCCATAACTTTTGATTTGCAACTCCGATTCATGAACGATATTTTTTGGTAGTTTGGTGACGATGAGAGTCACAAAATGACATAAGTCTCGCCAATAAAACCTCTCTGTGCATCTCCTAAAATAAATTTATTGCATCGCTAAAAGAGATTTACTACAACCTCTATATGACTTTAATGTGATTTTGTTTTTTTGAGGAATTATTGTGATCTTCTTGTTCATTTACTGCGCCTTTACAGGACAGACACTATCGCGCTTGGTATTACTACACTCCTTATGTCTTTATTGCATCTTCATCGGAGATTTACTGCCACGCTGAGCGCAGAGGGTGGGTCGAGAGAGAAACACGGGTTGATGGAGGTAGGCGGTGGTGGGTTTTCTTTGACTAGCCTTAGACCATGGTGGGATGTGGGTTTTGACCAATGTAAGGTGGTGGATCGTAGAATAACTTATTCTATGCTCAGAGTGAGAATAGTACATATATATATATATATATATATATATATATATATATATATATATATATATATATATATATATGAGACACCTGTTTGGTACTCCTAGGGGTATGTACTTCTCGAGTGCAAAATAGTACACACACACACACACACACACATATATATATATATATATATATAGATAGATAGATAGATAGATATATGACGCCCGTTTGGTACTCCTAGGGGTATGTACTTCCACTTCTAATATACCACTTAAACGCACATATGATATTTTTTTATCACTTTCAGCATACTTAAATACCAATTATAAGATAATGCAATGTGATTTGATTGAAAAATTTCCATTGGAACCCTTTGTTTTTTTTTGCTGTATACCCTTTTTTATATATAAAAGAAGTATATATACAATTTTTGCTACAAAAAATGGACTTTCATGAAATTTTTTACAGAACTCCCTTTGGGTTATCTTATAATCATTATTGAAGTATGCTTAAATAGATAAAGAGATATCATCATACGATTTAAGTGGTATATAAGAAGTGGGAATACGTACTCCCAGGCAGGAGTACCATGCCATTTTCTCTCTCTCTCTCTCTCTCTCTCTCTCTCTCTATATATATATATATATATATATATATATATATATATATATATATATAATGAAAATCACAACATATACAAATCTCATACCTTAATACATCTCAACTCAAAGAAGAACATTTTCCTTGAAGGAATAAGTCAATAACTAACTTACTAGTCACTATCTGAAATCTCACCGATGACTATGTGATCCCTAGAAGTGGATAGAGATCCTTATAGACCCGAGAGAATGGAATGTGAAACCATAAGTGCGCCACATAAGCATTTACATAGTGCATCTCTATCAGGAAGATAGTAGAAGTGGCGGTAAGATAGTAGAAGTGGCGGTACCCTCTAGTACTAGGAAGGTACAAAATACATGGGTGATGATGGCAGATTGCTTAATGCCCTAAATGAAGACTAGTTATATTGTTATATCCCGTATTTGTAGATGAGTAATTAATGAATAATAATAATAATAATATAAATTTACTGGGAAAGGGGAATCGAGGTGGGCCTTCGGCCCATGGCCCAAGAGAGGGCCGGCCACCCACTTAACTAAGGGAGGAGAAGGGTTAACCAACAAACCCTAGCCTAATTCTTCTCAGCCACCACCTGATCCCAGCAGCCGGCGCTGAGCCACCTTCCCATCTGCCTGCTGCCGCCCTTGCCTCTGTCCTGCTGCTTCATGGCGTTAGCTCTTGCCGCTGCTGCCTACTAGCGATTTTGCCTGCCGCATGCGCGTGTATGTTTTGCCTGCCGCATGCGCGTGTAGGCTGGGGCAGCCGCCTGCCCGCAAATTCCAGCGCTGCTGCCCGTTTGCTTCGGCCACATGGTATTGCCCGCCCTGTGCTTGATGCTGCATGCATGGCTGCATGCTGCCGAGAGGTGAAGCTGCCAACAGACAAGAAAGCAATGCATGCAAGATTCTTTGTGAACTGCTGCCCCTGCACAGCTTACATGCAAGCCTTCATGCAAATCAGCCTTTTCATGTTGTGCGAGAGAGAGATAAGAGAAACTGGTTGTTGTGCTTATTCTGTAATGCATGCAACCACATGTATTCCGGATCTTCTGTGCTATCAAGGGAGAAACAAGGCCAGCAAGAAGAAGGGATAAGAAGGGAGGAGAAGAGGAAGAAGAAGAGGAGGAACTCACGGGAAAGTTCGTGTTCGACGTCTTGATCTCCAAGGGTAATGATCTGAAACCCTCTAGGAGTCCTTAGTTTAGTGGTGGTTCAATTTTGTAGAAATCATTTAGTAGATCGATATTCTGCTCTTTTGTTGTACCATTATTTTGGGTACCGTAGAGGCGTAATTTGAGGATGTCTTCTACTAGATAATTATAGAGAATTTTGGTAGAGTCCCGTAGAATATTTTATCATGTTGATCAGATTATTAGATTGCAACTTAAGAATTTTGTAAGCATGCTGTCCGAAGGTACTGTCGCCTTTTGGCAGCACGTGTTAATCTGTAAAATAAAAATAGTAAATTAGCTAATTAGGTTATTGGCTCTACATGAAAAGTGTAGATAATCTCTTATGCGTTCCATAGAGACCAAGAACATAATTTTTGGGCGAGTAAAACCAAAGAATTATGATAATTTTACTACTGGGACAACAGGTAGTGCGTCCAGTAGAATTGGGTTGATTATGCCGTCTTGGCGTAGACATGTGAGGGCGATTAGTGTAAGGTTTCGGTACTATGGTGATGTAGTTTTGAGATTGTTTTGACTTGTTTGTTCAGGGAGTGTGGTCTCTGTTGCAATTCCACCGACTCGCTATCCGGCTCCAATGGGATAAAGAGGCAAGTACATGGTAGAGTAGTGAACAACTGGTTATTCACCACTATCATTGATATTACTTATCATGCTATTTATTATGTTTTCATTAAGCTTATCCTTATACATGATATTAATGACATTGAGTGAATGAGATTATGATATTGAGATAATGAGGATGAGATATTGAGTTAATGAGATGGATTATGTTGATGAATAATTAAAGATATCGCATCATTTACATTCATCATGATAGGAGTTGCATGAACCAGGTCGGTGAGAACGTCATGTAACTATTCCGGTGAGGTCAGTGAGAAAGATACATGACTAGTCTGGAGTGCTCTAGATAAAATCCTACTTCAGTGGGGACTTCACAGGAGTGAAGGATAGAGTGTGTCATCGACGGGTGAACACTCCGCTATACCGGTATCACTAATGAGATGCATATGAGCATGAGCAGGATGGTGCATTCGCATATATGAGTAATTTGTTAAGATGTGCAATTTTACCTATATGGAATATGGCTTGATTGTTTGAGTATGAAAATAACATTAAATAGATAGATGATGATGATAACCTTGATTATGGTTGATAAACTGTTGTTTATTATGTATTTGCTGAGTCTTGGACTCATTCTTGCTCTATTGTTGTTTTTAGGTGATAATTGATGACGTTTCACTCAGGAAGAGCTAGCGCACTTGAAATCACAACCTACACCCATTTACTTGATTCGTTGGACATGAGAAACTTTTAGTATAGCATGATGATTTATTTCTAGGACATGATGGTATTGAATAACCTTAGATGATAAGTTAGAGTTGCTTATTCATTCAATAGACTTAATCGATTGGTTTGCGTTAATCTTGGTTTATTTTCTTGTTATGCTCCTAGGAGTAAATTATCTATGGTTGTCATATCTTTATGCTTACGTTATTGTGACCCGTGGACAGGCTTTATCATGATACGCTTGCCGTAATTTACTATAAATTGTTGTTAAAATTGATCGTTAGTGTAGTTAGTGGCATTCCGGGCTCAGTGTTGGGTCGGGGTGTTACATATATCTTACTCTATAGTGGTACAATCCAATTCTTATAGCTCTGCAGAACATACTAATTTATTATAAATTTGAAAATCCACTCAGAGAAAGTTGTAAAGTATTTAGCCCCAAATGAAGAGGCTTGATAAATTATATCAACATTGCAACTAATTTTACCCTATAGTCTTCTATAATGATAAAATTTTGCTTGTGTTGCATAATTAAATAGTGGCTATTTAAAATGTCAAGTACATTGCTCCGGAATTAATTTATGCTTACAATTTCATAACGAATGGTGAGATAGTTTCTAGAAGACTAAATATAGTGATAATCTAATAGATTACTCACAGTATCATTACCTATGTATTTTTGTGATTATGGCATTAGAGGAAGATTCCAACGGTTGTTGTATTGAGGGGGCGCACATATGTTAAACCTTGACCATCGTACTTTAGACTATGGAAGTCTTAACTTTGTTTAGCAAGAAGGAATCAATTTGATGTTCACCACTTGAAGTTACCTTAAAGTTTTTCTACTTAGAAAGGTACACAATTCAGGGGAGCAAATCCCTGAAGTACTACCCATACATCTTTGATCCTGAAGGTCAAATACTGTATAGGAAGGATAGTAATATGGATGATATAATCAAGTGGATCAAATGTTATATTCTTTTTTCTCTTAGTGAGTTTTTACTAGAAGTTTTCTCGCATGAAGGTTTTTAATAAGGCAATTGGTGCAATATAACTTACGTATACGATGTACTCTTTTCTCTTATCTTTTTCATTGGAAGTAGTTTTTAACGAGGCATGTGCATATCGCGATATTCGCCCAAAGAGGAGTGTTACGAAACCGTCCTCATACGGGGAGGGTGCGGCTGCCCCTTGTGTGTCCTAGCAAGGTTTCGTCTTCTTCTCCAAGGAGGATATATGAGCGCATACCAAATACTGTAGGTTATTAGACTATAGGGGAGATGTATATGATATTATGCACCAAGAAATATATCAGTAAAAAAGAGTTGTCTCCCTACGTCTTTATGTTTACTAGGTACCTGGGCACGCATTTGCGCGCTCGTTATATGTAGGAGCGAAGAAAAATAGCGATGAAAAGTGGAAACGGGGTACCGACGAAGAACGAAATTATGATACTGATAGATGACTAATTAGAAGGTCTGAAAAAGACGATGTAGCAAAACTAATAGGAAATCTATTATTACATCTTAAGTAAGAATCTTTTGATAGATAAATTGAGTTTTATAATGATCAACATTTTTTTATCTGTAAATGTTGTAAGTTTTAGAAAGGCGATACTATTTAGTAATGCGAAAAGCCAGGGATCATGTGGACAGTGCACTGCAAGTGATCATGTACGTCTATGGTTGAATCTGATGCTAGTCTACCATGCAGTCTAAAAAGCTTCAACAACACTGCTATCGAATATAGATACACTATGTTCTAAAAGACACTGATGACTTTATTATGAAGATAAAACAATAGAAAGGCTAATCAGTAGACAACTATAATTCTGAGCCAAGGTCAAAGAAAAGCAGAAGAAATAGTTGGAAAAGATAATGATGAGATAAATCAGAGAACAACTATAGTTCCATACAAAAGTGTGTTTCACAGTAAGGTAGTACATAGCGATGAAGCCCGAGGCAATGATTAGAAACAGAGCTAAATAATACATCAGTATCGGATCTGTTTAGATGTGGAGTAGACTATTAGATGGTGGATTAACATATTCAGAATATTTCTATTGCGGCTACGCAATAGCATCAAAAAGATAGCAGGGACGCATGGTAGACAAAAAAAAAACTGCAAATGCATATCTATAGTCTACTCCACATGGTATAAAGATGGGCAAAGACTTTTGATTTATATATATATATATATATATATATATATATATATATATATATATATATATATATATATTTGCAAAGTACGCTAAGCATTTTTGTGAGCTATAAATGTTCTAAGTCTTAAAAAGAAAATGCGATTTAGCTAGATATGGAGTTCTAACAAATCTAAAACTGAATATAGGTACTTTGTAGCTACCCGGCCAGCTCGGCATCTTATAATAATGCTCTAATTGCTAATCTGAATTCAGAAAGTGGCCTTTGCCTACTATAGTGGGATTATCGGATGTGAATTCAACATTTGAGTTTTCATGATAGAACAGTGTGTAACCAAGACAAGTATGGCTACACAAGTACTTGAATCCGCAGGATTTAGCCTATTTAGTAAATTAACATGCAGTACATTTGTTGCTTCGAAAATATATTGATCATCGAGATTAGGAATTAGACCATTGCAGAATCAATCACCTAATTGATAAACAGGGTAATATATGAAATATCCTTCTTATTTTCATTTATAATGATTATGCATATTTATACACATACAAAGACATCTTTGGTTCTACAATTCATCTCAATCTCAAAGATCGAATGTGGAACAAATGTGTGAATCAACAGACCCAAAGAAGACGTTCCTGTAAGGGTCTACTCTCTCCCACAAAGGGTGAAATGGAACAAAAAACAACAAATGGACAGATAAGCTATAAAATACGTAACAAAATTACTATGGACAATGGAAGAAGCATCGACAAAACACCAGTGGAGAAGGGCAAATAACTTACCGGACGTAGTAGAAGACCCATTGGACTTAAGACAACAGAATGGAGGAGGCGTTGATCGCACTCCGGGACGATGGAACTTGCACACCGCAACAAATTCTACAATCTCCGATCTTCATGTAGTAATGGCATTCGGTTGATCAGTCTATCAGAAATACAAGATCTCTCAGCATGCGTCTCGAGGTTCGTGATACGAACGGATCTCAGAGTGATAATAATCCCTAATTGCTCGCACCTGCTTCACCTTGTTGAGAAGTTCCATAGGTTTGGTGAGCCCTCGTGACTGCAATCAACTCTCGAAGATGAAACAGTAGCATTTTGCCCGAGAGGTAAGCAAAATCACAAATATCAACACTAAATATAGAAGCCTAAAATTGATGTAATTATGTAAGAGTTGGTTTTGATGTCATAGTTATAAAATAGAGATTAGAGAAACTAAGTCATTAGAGTCAAAAGAAAAAGATAATAGAACAAGATGCATATTACAGTCTCCAAAGATGCACATAGAAAGGATTCATTTGTGAAGGAACCTATTTCTTTCCTTTAAGCAAATCATTTTGTACCTAGTTGAATGATTTGATCTATAAGAAAACATTGTTATGGGAGTAGGAGTTCAAACTGCAACGTAGTGCAAGCATAGACAGGCTATATAAACAGAGCCATGACACATGAATGGAATTCAGCTTGTCAAACATGCAGCTAAAAACGTCTGATACCTAATTTCGGGTTCCTTTTTCCTGCACCGTCAGGGTCAGCGTGGAGGCGCTGGATCGCGACTACCAGGACTGCATGAGATGCGGCATGGCGAAGGCGTTGACGATGTGCAACATATCAGCCTTTAATACATACCCGATTACGATGTTTTTTTTTTTATATCAGCCTTTAATACATACCCCATTACAGTGCAATATAGCAGCCTTCAATACATACCCGATTACATATCAGGCCTGAATACATGGCGCGGCATACCCGATTACAGAGTATAGTTAGGGACACAAATGTTCAAGACATACATTTGTGGGATAAAGGGATGGATTGGGACCACCACATCAGAAAACAGTAATAAAGTACTATGAGATCCTCGCCACACTAACAAGTGTTTCAATAATAGAAAACAATTAGAAATATACACATCAATTGCTGACAAGAACCTGAAGTAGCAAAATAGAATAGACAAATGGGCTTAGAATGAATTAAGTACCTTTAGCAAACAAAAACACATCAGACAACTTTACAAAATACAACATGCATGGCCCGTGAAAAGGTAAATTAGACAGTATAATTAGACATTGCAAGGCATGTCCAAACCAATTCCATTTATGAGGAAATCACTTTTAAGGTTTAGTATAGTCAGAAAGCATAGTTTGATGTATAAACTTTAAAGGATGCTTGTATTTACGAACATGTGTTTGAGTCAGAATCACTTCTGTGAGGAGAGAACATGTTGAAAATTTTAGCAGACTGTTGATTGGCTACTGAGATATCCAAGTTTTGATTGGTTAATAAAACCCGTTTTATAAACCCAACTCTCAAGATAAGTTAAACAACAAACAGAAGCATACCTCTTTGGATCTTGATAGTGTCTTAAAGCCTCAAGGAATTTGTTCCAAAAATGGGCCACTCTCCTGAAGGTTAACATTGTCTGGTCCCCCAAGATAAGCTTGAAGAATGAATTCACAACTCCTCTCCCTGGAAGGAGGAACATAGAATGTACCATTTTGTCATTTATGCAACAAGGTGAAAAACCACTGTTTTTAATCTGGTTAGAATGACTTTTCTTCATATTGCGACAACCATCCCAAGTAAGCCGCCCCAAAGGATTGTAGAGATCATCCACAGAGCAGACTGTGTAAGCTCTATGAAAGGCAAATTGCAAGCGAGGACAAATTCATGGAAGCTGTAATAGACTAATAGTAAAATTAACCCAGAGCAGTGGAAATGTAGCTTCCGATACACTATAAGTAACCAACTGTTCGTAATGGAGTTTCTTTCCAGACTACTATTCTACTATAGAATTTGATTGTCCGATTTCTGAAGTAATCGAAAGTAGTAGATTAAAATAATTATCATATTAGATGTCATACTTAGACTACAATAAACATATGTATGAAACAGTAAAGGTCAAGACTGTAGCTGAGCTATCCTGGACTGTCCATAACTCTGTAAGGACAACATAATTAGTAAAAGTAAAGAGTTTCCAGTTTGTTAGGATGAACGGTATCACCAAAAGTTATAAGCGCCTACTCAGATTCCACAATTAGATCACAAAAATAGTTTAGGAAAAAATGTACAGCCTCATGGCCAGTGGAAGAAGAATGGTAAACACAATGTCGCGCTTACCTGTAAAGGCATGCAGCAGTAGGGTAGTCTATTCCCATCAATCTCAAGAAGGAGAGGCGGATACCATCAAAAAACAGGAGAGAGAGATGTAGAAAGAACCTGCACAGAAGCAGTAGGAACAAAAATGGGAATAAGCCAAGCAGCCGCGGCAAGCGCACAAGGACTCGGCAGGGGAAAAAAACCGGGAAAATGAAGAAGAACTGCTGAAACTCATGAAGAAATTCGTAAATGATAAGGGTGGAAAAAGATCCAGAACCAACCTGTGACCGTCCGCGTTTTTAGACCTAACCTCGTAGCGGTAATTGGGGTTTAGCGGCGTTACGCTTTTCTTAGCGGCGAGTTAGCGAGAGTATTAGATCGCTCCTAATCAGCCGAAGCGTATCGTGTCGATCATTCATGCATTCGCTCCACCATTCCAATCGTCATTCAGCACAACAGTTGATCAATAGATAAATAGATTGCATATCCTTTTGCATTAGACAACAAACCAACAGTTGCATATATAAGACATCAATAGTTCATTTTACAGAATCCAGATCATCTCATTTACATTCATACATCCTATATCATGCAACCCTAAATCAAAGTAGTGCTATCGCCTAGAACCATCTCCACTACTCTCAAGCATCGCAGTATCTATAGCACAGTGCGTCCTCATCCAACCCCCCCTGCTAACAAAGCTGAGCACCCACCTTCACTCTGCAAAAGTTACAGCCAGTCTCATCAGTGCACAGCGCATTCTTATCTCCACAGAAGCTCCTATTTTACTGCCCCCTTCCCCCCACATTCATTCACCAGGGCAGCCCAGAGCTCGGCATTGCTCAGGCCGGCAGCACCATCCCCAAGCAGCACCACCCCATTCATCACAGCACCACCCCATTCCCATTCATCACAGCACCATTCATCAACATCACAGACCAAGAACAAGAAGCAGCAGCAGCAGCCATTCAACAGCACAGGCACAACACCACCAACACAAATCATCTCAGTTCATATTCAGTCATCAGGTAAGAATATTGGAACGTATGAACTGAAGGTGAGCATTTGCCTACCTGGTAGCTGCATTTTCATACCTCCAGTAGCATCCACCTCCAGATCCACCCCTCCAACCTGCACACATGCATATTGGCATTCATCAGTAAACATCTAGCAAGAACCTGGTGAGAACAGTAGAAAGAGGGAGGAGGTGACCGGATCTGCGCCGGGAGGAGAGGAGCTTGAGTGAAACCCTAGGGAAGGCGGCGCTGGCCTCCGGCCGCGCCAGGAGGAGGAGAGCCGAGGGGGAGCGCGGTGGCGAGCTGGCGGCGACCGGAGGTCAAGCCGCCGGGCCCAGCTGAGCCAGGAGAGCCGAGAGGAGAGTGAGGGCAGCTCGAGGAGGCGGCGTAGAACCAGATCCGGGCCGGATCTGAGCCGGGTGGTGATCGGCGGCAGCAGAGGAAGGAGAGAGAAGAGAGGAGGCGCCAGATCTGCGCGCCGAGAGGGGAGCCGAGAGAGGAAGAGCCGGGGTCGGCGACGGCGCTGGGACCCGGGGACCGGAGCCGGCGGTTGAGGGAGAGGCGACCGGGACCGAGCCGGATCTGGACCGAGCAAGGTCCGGCGGCGCCTAGGGTTAGAGAGGAAAGGAGGCGGCCGGGAGAAGAGCAACCGGCGAGCAGCTGCGGCGTCGGGAAGGTAGAGAGAGAGAGCAGAGAGGAAGCCGGCGCTAGCAAGGGGAGCAGAGACCGGCGGCGCTAGCAAGGGGGCGGCGGCGGCGCTTGAAGCAGAGGAGGAAGAAGAGATCGAGCGATGTTGTGTGCGTGGTAGTGTGTGTGTGTGTAGTGCGTGTGCTTAGGTGTGTTAGTGTGTTGCGTGCGTGTGTGCGGGCTTAGTGTGTTTGGTGTGTGTTTGGGCCGGGTGTGTGGTGTGCGTGTAGGCCGTGTGTTAGTGGGTTGTGTGCGTGTGTGTTTGGGCTGTGTTGGGCCGTGTGTGCGTGTGTGTGTAGTAGGCTTAGTGCAGTGCGTGTGTTTGGGCTGTGTGTGTGTGTGTGTAGACTAGGTTTGTGTGGGCTTGTGTGGGCCGGCCGAGTGAGATTAGAGAGAGAGAGAGATTAGAGGGAAGATTGAGTTTAGGATTAGGATTTTAGGTTTACGTTTAGCTTAATCTCCAGTCAGTGCAGATTCTTGTTGATCGGTGGTTTGACTGCTATGTTAAGTTGTGTATCTATTGCTGCTGTTGTTATTAATCTAACTGGTGGGCTTAGACAAGCGGACGACTGTCGGAGAGTGCTAACTTCGATTAGACCGCAAAAGCATTTTAGTAATTAAATTGTGCTAACTTGTAGTCGTCGCTAACTTATATATTTATATTATCACTCAAATCAACTACGTATTTACTTATACTCTTATTCGTTGCCGATCTACTACAGAAGGCGAACCGGCACCGCGTGAGCAAGCGGTGACGTAACAGTAGCGCCTAACTTTTCCTACTTCTCGAAGGCAAGCGATTCTCTTGAACATTAACATAGTTACTTTAAAAATATACCCTATCTTGCACTATTATATGTATTGCATCAAAATGGTTTTCCAAAACCTAAAGAAAATGATTGAGATAAGATAAGATGATTAAGAAAGAATGAGACTTACTAGGAGGGTAAAGGGGCCCCTGGTGAGAAGCGATGATGATGTTGAGGTAAGAGGTGGGCCCTTTTACATATGGCTATAATATAAGGACCAACAAACTCTTGCTCGGTCGATGTCGTAATTCGTGCCAACCATTTTCCCCGCCGCGAGTGAAAATGCTACCTTGTTACGTGACTATGCTCTCCACATCGGGTAAGTAATAGTGTGTGTGAGTGATATGGAGGAACCCAGACCGGTGGGGATAGTCGGAAGTGGGGATCCAAGGCGCTATATGCGCTAAGGTGGAGTGTTGAGTGCAGAATAGAAGCTGCCTCAACCAACCTCACCAGAACTCGGTGGATGATGAGGTCAGCAGCGTGACTTAATCTGCACCGGCGGAAGGTGATGGGTGGAGAAATTAATCACGTAACCTGGAAAACGTTCTGTATTCTGATCTCGAACTCGCATCTAAGGTAATGCGGTGGACCCTGTTCACAAAGAGTTCAGAATAGCTATGGGTAAAGTGGTACAAAGCCTGCGCAGTGCTAAACAAATCATGAATTCATGCCAGTCTCCAGGATTGGAGTCTACGGGAACCACAGGGGGTCTTTCGTCTCTCCGAGTGACTAGTAGGGTTTTCTTTCAGTATTAAAACTTGCCACCATTTTGTCGAGATTTATTTTCTAAAGTGAGATGGCTTAGAAATTGTGATAAAGAGTAGAGATAGTGCATCTTTTGCATCTTTTGGTATTAATGCTTGCTGAGTACATTCATTTGTACTCAACCTTGTTAGTATTCTCCTTTGTAGACCCTAGTCCAGCAGGGAAGTATCCCGAGTGGGGCGAGGGCGCTGCAGGTACAGATGAGACCACAGGAGGCGAAGACCCTTACTACGAGGCGCAGGGCGAGATGGACTCCGTATTTGACTCCTGGGACGAATAGGAGGCCAGTGGAGTGTGGCAGGCAAGAAGGGGGTTTAGTCTTATTTTGGCTATGTAAATTAGTATGTGTGCCGTAAGACTTTAGCCCTGCGTGGCTAACTGTTTGAATAAAGGACAGTTTCTATCTTATTGTTCTGATGCGCTAACTCTGGTAAGGTTTACTATTCGTTGGAGCGGTGTTCTACCGGGCAAACGAATAGTAATCCAGATCTTAAGTGTTATTACCGGGTAATAACACGGGCGCCACAGATGGTATCGAGCAATAGGTTAGGCCACGCTAATAAGATAGAAACCCTTGCCTAACTTAAGTATGCCTCTACTTGCTATATGGCACTAAGTATCTTAGTAACCCTTGTCTTGAGGTCATTTTCTTCCTCACCCTCCGATCAAAATTATTATGTTAAAAGCTTACCTTTCTTTAAAGTGACAAACTGACTAACATAGAACTCTTCCCTGTTATGCGTGATGAGTAGGTCCAAGCTTCAGCGGAGCGAAAAGTGAGGACAAAGAAGTGCTTATCTTTGGGAAGCTCTCGCATCACTTAGGAGCACCCTTCCCACACTTCTTTCAGGAGACAGGCAGTCTGAGTGGTATCCCTTTGGTAGGAGTCATAGTTACAGGGATCCCCCTGGACCGTAGTTATTATGTAGAGTATACGGCAGAGTGGCGTACTTCAGACGACTACGGACCCTTGCAGGAGGCAGCCCATAGGGCCATCCACGCCATTAGGGCTCACTTCAGTGATCACTTGAGGGGTTCTCAGTTTGGAGGGGTACCAGCCATGACCCCAGGAGGGTTAGGTTTGCAGTTTGGACCTAGCGTCACTACTAGCTATCCATACCCACCACTTTCTCCTGCCACAGCAGTCTTGCGACAGGATACTACCGAGACCATGTTGATGTCTAGTACCATGTTGTATGACTCGACCCAGGGAGCTTTAGCTAGAGCTGAGGAGAGTGTCAGCCTTTGGCAGCAGCGGTGCCATGTCTTTGAGGTTCTTCAGGAGACCCACTATACCTCCTCTTACGCTATTCCACCATACCCACCCACGCACTCTCCTCCGACCCGCATCCCGGTTTCTATGCAAGACCACCCACAGTTCCACCTCCCGCCCCACCCGTAGTTCCACCCACCGTTCCACCTCTGATTCCACCATCCGACCCACCCATTGATCCAGTTGCACCCCCACCTTATCCATTTTACTCCTTCATAGCTGATAGTTTCACCTCCGTACCTCCCACAGTTCCTGTCCCTGACCCATCCTATGAGCCTTTCGTTCCCATCCCTTCTCCTCCCTACCCATATCCACATGTTCCCACACCACCCTCCCAGGGAGACTTAGGAGATCCCATAGCCCCGCCACCAGGGTGTCCACTTCCTCATCGTCTGAGACAGGAGTTCCGTGGTCCTCCCACCACTGTACCTCCAGATCCTATTAGAGACACCACCCTTGTTCACGAGGCCTTCCGCACCTACTTTGGGGACAGCAGCAGCCCTGCAGTTGGGGGAGGCGCCAGCCCTAGTCAGGGGAGTGGCGGCAGTGAGGAGAGTGATCCAGAGGAGTGGTAGTCAGAGGTTCTTTAGTTGTGTCGAGTCAGGAGTAACTTGTTGTAGTTCGGAGTTTCTCCTTGTTGTATCTATTGTATCCCTGTTGTATTTGTTGTACCCTTGTTGTATCAATTGTTGTCGTATTAGAACTCGTTGTAACTTGTGTTTCAAAGTGAGTGTTGATTTCGCTTTCGACCTAGGATAGAATGCTTGAGACTATAGTTGGGGTGGCATCAATATAAGATCATAGGTTGCATGCCGAGGGTAGAGGCTTGCGGTGAGAATTCCGTATGGACCGGCTTTTTCGTTTTGGACAAGCTTGGACCATGCCCATTAGTTTCTTATCTATTCATCTCTATAACCAAAGTGACACGTCGGCCTCCTCGATAAATCATTAATTACTTAAAGAGAACAAAGATAATGGTCGACGGAGTAAAAGATGTCTTATCCTCTTCTCGCACTTCGCTTTTCCTGCACGAGTGGTCCGTGGCACTCCGAGCGTGTAACTCTGGCGTACCCAGGAACGAAGTCCTGGGCGTACTCAGGAATGAGCCCTGAGCGGTCCCAAACACGTGGTTTGGGCGGTCTTGAGAACGGGATCTCAAGCGTACCTGGGCACGTGGATCCAGGGTAGTATAGGTCGCACTCGAGGCAAGCTCGAGCGGTCCCAAACACGTGGTTTGGGCGGTCTTGAGAACGGATCTCAAGCGTGATCGAGCACGAGACTCGTAGTATAATATTTGGATCTTTTGCATCTCTATGTTTCTTGGTGTTATTTGGTTACCATGTGTGTGGCTTAACTCAACTAACCCGCGGTGCCGTTCTGTCAGATTAATATGGTGATCCCTTCCTCACCTTAAGCAACTGCTAAATCTTAAAAGAGCAAGTAAAGCAAGTGGCCTAATTGCTAACCGCGCAGTGTAACCTTCTTCTCTTAACCTCTCTGCTTTCCTTCGTGATGGAAGGTCAAGGGCACGAAGATCAAGGATTGGGACTAAGGTTGGGTTTACCCTCCTGCAGAACCAACAGAGATCCACCGGTGGACCTCAATGACCCCGCCGTGGCCGCCTAGAACGGCAAAGATTTCCAGAAGTCACCACCAAGACGGCTCCAAGAGCTGCTGATCCACTAGGAGTAATGACTGAGGTTTTTCGATTCCTCGAAAATTCCAGGAGGGAAGCTGAAAACTCCAGAAAGGAAGCTCAAGAGAACCAGAACCGCTTCATGGAAGCACTCTTAACTCGAGTAGCCCCTACCACCTCACAGCCAACCCGCGGGGTTAGTCTGGGTGACTTTCTCCAGACTCGCCCTCCCACCTTTGCCAAGGCCACTGATCCATTGGACGCCAGTGATTGGTTAATTGAGGTGGAAAAGAAATCGACACACGTCGGATGTTCGATGAGGAGAAGTTTGGTATGCGGCGCACCGATTAATCGACCCTGACCACATGGTGGCTAAACTACCACCGTAATCGTGTCACGAGCAACCCATCACTTGGCTGAATTTAAGATTCGTTTCACGGAAACTCATGTACCTCATGGAAGAATGGAGTTAAAGAAACGAGAATTTCGAGCCTTAACTCAAGGCGGAAAAAGATGGTTGAATACTTGAGCCAATTCAATGACCTTTCCGCTATGCCCCGGTGATGTCGATAATCAAGAGAAGAAAATAGAGAAATTCCTAAATGGAATGCAGCCTTACCTGAAAATGCTCCTATCCATTCACAAGATAACTGAATTCCAGGACCTAGTCAATCGAGCCATAATTCTGGAAAATGAACATTCCAACCTGACAGAAGAAAGAAGGAAGAAGGCTAAGACAGATCACCAACCACATAAACTCCAGAGGCCTCGTCCCTATCCACATCAACAGCCTCCACCTCGATTTGGACCGCCCAATTTCAGATCCTACAATCCATCTTTCCAGAGACCTGTAGCTGTGAGACAGCCAGTAGCGGTAGCTCTGAAGTGTGCAAAATGTGGAGGAAGCCACTTGACTAAAGACTGCATGAGCGGCACAGGAGCATGCTTCAATCGGCGAGCTTGGTCACTTCAAGGCCGATTGTCCTTACCTACGAAAATATCGGGACTCCAATGCAACCTGCATTGCATCTCCAGACTACCGCACCAAAGCACCATCTCAAGCTAGCCGCATAAGTCAACCCAAAGGCAACCAAGCACTCACCGAGGAACTCGAAGAGGAGGACAAGCGCGCGACGCATGTGACGGCCGAGCATATTGGAGAAGCACCGATGTGATCACGAAAGTCGCATACTTCCACCCGCTTGCATCGTTCTCTTTGACCCCGAGCAACTCACTCGCTTATTTCTTGCAAGTTCCTAGTAGAACATAAATTGACATCCGAACCGCTGGAAAACCAATGGGAGTGAATACGCCGCGGGAACGTTAGAAGTGACGTTGATTAGAAAGAATCAAGTCGTCATAATTCACAACACCAAGTTCCTAGCGAACCTCTTTGTAATCGACCTAAAAGGTTTAGAAGTAATCCCGGTATGGATCGTTATCCGCCCATGGAGTAAACATAGATCGTGAAACTAAGCAGGTATCCATCAGAAAGCCCGATGGGACCCGTCTACAATATACTGGGGCAAGAACCCAACATCAACCACCCGACCCCAGTCTAGCCAATCTCCAAGTGAAAGGGCTAGACGACATACCAATAGTGAAAGACTTCCCAGATGTTTTCCCTGATGAATTGCCAGGCATGCCACCTGTTAGGGAGGTCGATTTCACTATCAACCTAATTCCTGGAACAGCCCCAATTTCCAAAAGGCCGTACAGGATGAGTAAGGAAGAACTGGTAGAGCTTAAGAAGCAATTGGATGAACTTGAGTCCAAAGGATTCATTAGAGAAAGTACATCACCATGGGGAGCTCCGGTTCTCTTTGCACCCAAGAAGGACGGCGAGTAAGGTTGTGCAATGCACTATCGGGAATTAAATAATGTCACTATAAAGAATAAGTACCGCTACCTCGAATCGACGATCTCTTTGATCAACTAAAGGAGCACAGGTATTCTCGAAAGTCGATCTGAGATCTGGATATCATCAGATTCGAGTCAACCCTAGTGACATTAAGAAGACCGCTTTTGTCTCACGATATGGGCATCATGAATACACGGTAGTTCCATTCGGAATGACCAATGCTCCTGCGGTATTCATGAATCTAATGAATAAATTGTTTATGAAGTACCTAGACAAATTTGTGGTGGTCTTTATTGATGACATCCTGGTCTATTCGAAAAGTGAGGAAGAACATGTGCAGCACCTCACTATTGTCTTACAAGTTCTCGTGAGAAAATCAACTGTATGCCAAGTTCAAGTAAATGTGAATTCGCTAGACCAAGTAGCATTCTCTGACACATTATCTCCGAAGAGGAATCGAAGTGGATCCTTCCAAGATCGAAACCGTTACCTCATGGAATTGTCCAACAAATGTTACCAAGTCCGAGTTTCAGGATTCGCGGGATATTACCAAGATTTATAAAGGGATTCTCTCAAATCACCTCACCTCTCACAAAGCTCTTGAAGAAAGACGCAAAGTTCGTATGGACGGAAATGTGTGAGAAAAGCTTTGGAGTGAAACAACGCTAACCATCTGACCGGTCTTATCCCTACCTAAGGAGGGAATTGACTACGTGGTTTATTGCGACGCATCAAAGCATGGGTTGGGATGCGTAATGCAGGAGGACAAAGTCATTGCATATGCTTCTGTAGTTAAGGCCCCATGAGCTAAACTATCCTACTCATGACCTTGAACTGGGAGTCGTAGTGTTTGCCTCGAAAATTTGGAGACACTACTTGTACGGGTCCAAGTGTACTTTGTACAATGACCATAAAAGTCTCAAATACATCTTTACCCAGAAAGAATTGAATATGAGGCAAAGAAGATGGTTAGAGCCGATTAAAGATTATGACCTAACCATCGCTACCACCCAGAAAAGCTAATGTGGTAGCAGATGCTCTTAGCGTAAAAATCTCATTGCCATTACCTTTCCATCGAGAGCCATGCCACGGATTTAATCCAAGCCCGCCGTAATGGAGATAAAAGTGGAAACCACGACTTACGGCTACCATTGCCGCTATGGTGTTTCATCCCACCCTTCGTGATCAAATCCAAGAACACCAACCGCCCGACCCTTTTATCAAGGAAGAAGGTCAACGATCAAATCAAAGCCAACCTCCGAGTTCCACATCGACAACTCCGAGTCCTCGTGGCGACAGCGAGAATTTGCGCCTCCCGATCAACCGCAAATTAAGGAGACCATCCTCCGTGAAGCCCATGATACTCAGTACACTATCCATCCAGGCAATACAAAAATGTATCGGGATTTGAAAGAAACCTTCTGGTGGCCAAACATGAAGCGAGCTATAGCAGAATATGTAGGCCAATGTGATACCTGCTAAAAGGTCAAAGCAGAATACCAATGTCCCCGCAGATCATTAAAACCACTGAAATACCGAATGGAAATGGGAGGATATCTGTATGGACTTTATAACAGGTCTTCCTCTCACCGTCAACAAGAAGGATGCCATTTGGGTCATAGTGGATCGTCTTACAAAGTCAGCTCATTTTATTGCCACTAACCAGAAGTACTCCACAAATAAGCTCGCTGAACTCTACATAGAGAGAATAATTACTCTACATGGGGTACCGAAGACAATCACCTCAGATAGAGGATCTGTGTTTGTTTCTGGTTTCTGGAAGAGCTTACAAACTGCCTTGGGCACCACCCTCAACTTCAGCACAGCCTATCACCCCCAAACCGATGGGCAGACTGAACGGGTAAATCAAATTCTGGAAGATATGCTAAGGGCGTGCGTGCTAAACTTTGGAGAATCTTGGGAAAAATGTTTAGCCTTAGCAGAGTTTGCATACAATAACAGCTACCAGTCTAGCATTCAAATGGCTCCGTACGAAGCTCTCTATGGCAGAAAGTGTAGGTCACCAATATGCTGGTATGAAGTTGGAGAAAGACCACTACTAGGACCTGAACTTGTACGGGAGAACGATGAGAAAATTCAATTAATACGAGAACGCCTCAAGATTGCCCAAAGTAGGCAAAAGAGCTATGCTGACAAGCACAGGAAAGACCTCCAGTTTGAAGTTGGAGATTATGTGTATCTAAAGATATCACCTATGCGGGGAGTACGCAGATTTGGACTAAAAGGGAAGCTAAGTCCGCGTTATGTGGGACCCTTTCGGATCCTAGAGCGTAAGGGCACCCTCGCATATAAATTGGAGTTACCAACCCATCTGTCATGAGTTCATGATGTGTTTCACGTCTCTCAACTTCAAAAATGTCTGAGGGAGCCTTCGCAGCATGTAACCAACCTCGACATACCGTTGCAAGATGATTTGACTTACGAAGAACGCGGTGAAAATTCTAGCAATGTAAGACCGCCGATTAAGGAACAGGATGATACGCTCGCAAAGTGTTGTGGAAAAATCACCAAGTAGAAGCTACATGGGAGAAGGAAGAAGAACTGCGCGAAGTCTACCCCAACCTGTTCAAGTGAGATTTTAATTTCGGGGGCGAAATTTGTTTCTAAGTGCGGTAGGATGTGAGCGTCCACGTTTTTAGACCTAACCTCGTAGCGGTAATTGGGGTTTAGCGGCGTTAGGCTTTTCTTAGCGGCGAGTTAGCGAGAGTATTAGATCACTCCTAATCAGCCGAAGCGTATCGTGTCGATCATTCATGCATTCGCTCCACCATTCCAATCGTCATTCAGCACAACAGTTGATCAATAGATAAATAGATTGCATATCCTTTTGCATTAGACAACAAACCAACAGTTGCATATATAAGACATCAATAGTTCATTTTACAGAATCCAGATCATCTCATTTACATTCATACATCCTATATCATGCAACCCTAAATCAAAGTAGTGCTATCGCCTAGAACCATCTCCACTACTCTCAAGCATCGCAGTATCTATAGCACAGTGCGTCCTCATCCAACCCCCCTGCTAACAAAGCTGAGCACCCACCTTCACTCTGCAAAAGTTACAGCCAGTCTCATCAGTGCACCAGGGCAGCCCAGAGCTCGGCATTGCTCAAAGCCAGCAAGCACCATCCCCAAGCAAAGACCACCCCATTCATCACAAAGACCACCCCATTCATCACAAAGACCACCCCATTCCCATTCATCACAACACCATTCATCAACATCACAGACCAAGAACAAGCAAAGCAGAAGCAAATCATTCAACAAAGACAGCACAACACCACCAACACAAATCATCTCGTTCATATTCACCATCGTAAGAATATTGGAACGTATGAACGAAGGTGAGCATTTGCCTACCGTAGTGCATTTTCATACCTCCAGAGCATCCACCTCCAGATCCACCCTCGCCTGCACATGCATATTGGCATTCATCAAGAAACATCTAGCAAGAACACGGTGAGAATAAAGAGAAAGAGGAGGAGGTGACCGGATCTGCGCCGGGAGGAGAGGAGCTTGAGTGAAACCCTAGGGAAGGCGGCGGCCTCCTCGCCGCGCCAGAGGAGGAGAGCCGAGGGGAGCGCGGCAGGCAGCGGCGGCGACGGAGGTCAAGCCGCCGGCCCACCGAGCCGTGAGAGCCGAGAGGTGAGCGAGGCGGCTCGAGGAGGCGGCGAGAACCAGATCCGGGCCGGATCTGAGCCGGGTGGTGATCGGCGGCAGCAGAGGAAGGAGAGAGAAGAGAGGAGGAGCCAGATCTGCGCGCCGAGAGGGGAGCCAAGAGAGGAAGAGCCAGGGTCGGCGACGGCGCTAGAACCGGGACCGAGCCGCGGTTGAGGAAGAGAGGCGACCGGACCGAGCTGGACCGACCGAGCAACCGCGGCGCCTAGGGTTAGAGAGGAAAGGAGGCGGCCGGGAGAAGAGCAACCGGCGAGCAGCTGCGGCGTCGGGAAGGTAGAGAGAGAGAGCAGAGAGGAAGCCGGCGCTAGCAAGGGGAGCAGAGACCGGCGGCGCTAGCAAGGGGGCGGTGGCGGCGCTTGAAGCAGAGGAGGAAGAAGAGGATCGGGCAGTGTTGTGTGCGTGGTGTGTGTGGTGTGTAGTGCGTGTGTGCTTAGGGTGTGTTAGTGTGTTGCGTGCGTGTGTGCGGGCTTAGTGTGTTTGGTGTGTGTTTGGGCCGGGTGTGTGGTGTGCGTGTAGGCCGTGTGTTAGTGGGTTGTGTGCGTGTGTGTTTGGGCTGTGTTGGGCCATGTGTGCGTGTGTGTGTAGTAGGCTTAGTGCAGTGCGTGTGTTTGGGCTGTGGTGTGTGTGTGTGTGTAGACTAGGTTTGTGTGGGCTTGTGTGGGCCGGCCGAGTGAGATTAGAGAGAGAGAGAGAGAGAGAGAGAGAGAGAGAGATTAGAGGGAAGATTGAGTTTAGGATTAGGATTTTAGGTTTACGTTTAGCTTAATCTCCAGTCAGTGCAGATTCTTGTTGATCGGTGGTTTGACTGCTATGTTAAGTTGTGTATCTATTGCTGCTGTTGTTATTAATCTAACTGGTGGGCTTAGACAAGCGGACGACTGTCGGAGAGTGCTAACTTCGATTAGACCGCAAAAGCATTTTAGTAATTAAATTGTGCTAACTTGTAGTCGTCGCTAACTTATATATTTATATTATCACTCAAATCAACTACGTATTTACTTATACTCTTATTCGTTGCCGATCTACTATGTAGCTAACCAAACGCGAGCAGAGCAAATGACGTAACTTCAATGGCGCCAACTTTTCCTACTTCTACGAAGGCAAGCGATTCTCTTGAACATTAACATAGTTACTTTAAAAATATACCCTATCTTGCACTATTATATGTATTGCATCAAAATGGTTTTCCAAAACCTAAAGAAAATGATTGAGATAAGATAAGATGATTAAGAAAGAATGAGACTTACTAGGAGGGTAAAAGGGGGCCCTGGCTGGGGAAGCGCGATGATGATGTTGAGGTAAGAGGTGGGCCCCTTTTTACATATGGCTATAATATAAGGACCAACAAACTCTTGCTCGGTCAGATGCCGTAATTCAGTGCCAACCATTTTCCCGCTTCGAGGCGTAAAATGCTACCTTGTTACGTGACTATGCTCTCCACATCGGGTAAGTAATAGGTGTGTGTGAGTGATATGGAGGAACCGGGACCGGTGGGGATAGTCGGGTGGGGATCCAAGGCGCTATATGCGCTAAGGTGGAGTGTTGAGTGCAGAATAGAAGCTGCCTCAACCAACCTCACCAGAACTCGGTGGATGATGAGGTCAGCAGCGTGACTTAATCTGCACCGGCGGAAGGTGATGGGTGGAGAAATTAATCACGTAACACGAAAACGCTCAGATTCGATCTCGAACTCGCATCGAAGGTAATGCGGTGGACCCCGTTCACAAAGAGTTCGTAATAGCTATGGGTAAAGTGGTACAAAGCTCTGCAGATGCTAAACAAATCATGAATTCATACAGTCTCCGTGATTGGAGTCTACGGAACCATGTGGGTCTTTCGTCTCTCCGAGTGACTAGTAGGGTTTTCTTTCAAAGATAAAACTTGCCACCATTTTGTCGAGATTTATTTTCTAAAGTGAGATGGCTTAGAAATTGTGATAAAGAGTAGAGATAGTGCATCTTTTGCTATTAATGCTTGCTGAGTACATTCATTTGTACTCAACCTTGTTAGTATTCTCCTTTGTAGACCCTAGTCCAGCAGGGAAGTATCCCGAGTGGGGCGAGGGCGCTGCAGGTACAGATGAGACCACAGGAGGCGAAGACCCTTACTACGAGGCGCAGGGCGAGATGGACTCCGTATTTGACTCCTGGGACGAATAGGAGGCCAGTGGAGTGTGGCAGGCAAGAAGGGGGTTTAGTCTTATTTTGGCTATATAAATTAGTATGTGTGCCGTAAGACTTTAGCCCTGCGTGGCTAACTGTTTGAATAAAGGACAGTTTCTATCTTATTGTTCTGATGCGCTAACTCTGGTAAGGTTTACTATTCGTTGGAGCGGTGTTCTACCGGGCAAACGAATAGTAATCCGTATGCTTAAGTGTTATTACCCCTGGGGTAATAACACGGGGCGTCACACAACCCAACCAGATGCACATAAAAGGCAGGAAAGACAAACGCACAGTGGACGAAGGAACCGCGAATCAACCGAACCAAATGAACGGACTTAAGAAAAGATGGAACTAAAATAATTAAATCAGCAGAGAAAAACGAAAGGCTAGACAAAGAACAAGAGCCGCGCGCATACTAAACACGGAATCTCCAGAGAGGCGGAAACACCAAAGAAAGGAGAGGGGGGAGGCCGATCCGCGGGGACGGGGGGGCTGTAGGGGCTGTGAAGGAGAGGGAAGCGGCGGAGGAAGGAAGACCGAAGGCCACGGTATTACGAACTCTCGGGGGCGAGCGGAGCCTGCTCGCGCCGAACAAAGCCCAGATCCGATCCAATGGTGGGGAAGAGGAAGGAGGCGAGGGGGGGGGGGGTTGCGACGAAGAAGGATGAGGGAAGCCGAGCCGCCGGGGACGAGGACAAAGCTGCGGGGGCCCGGGAGAACGGGGGGGGGGGAGCGGCGGAGGAAGGAAAACCGAAGGCGACGGTCTTACGGAATCACAGGGATGATCCTGAAGGCAACCGAAGAATCCAGAGAGAACGACGTGGCAGACTGCGTGGCAAACGGACCGAAGCAGCAGCGCACGGATGAAGCTCGGCTACGTGGGCCGGACAAGCGTGCGCGTGGGAACGCTCTGCCAGGACAAATCGAACGGCCGAGAACGAAGCGAAAACCATCGAACACGACCAGCAGCAGGCGATTCGCAGCGAAGCGAAACGAACGCCGATCGAATGGTCGCAACAGAAGCAACACAAAATTGGACGGAACAAGTAAAAGAGGCGACGTAGACGCCTCTGCTGGCGCAAAAACTGCGCCCATTTATATCAGAGGATTGTTCTTGGATTTATCTATACGGCAGCATCACGACGACAGTAGATATTTAACAACTTTCTCAGGTCAGTCAGTCAGTATCTGGAATACTCCACAACGACCAAAAATCCCAGTCGTTATCGGCACGTTTGCTTCCAAGTATCTCCAACGAAGCACACCAAGCAACATCCACGCGCTCGTCTACGTGGACACGGCGCAGCGCAGATGACCCCCTCTCCCGAGTCCCGACGACAACAAACGAGCCAAGAGGGCTCGAAATCCCGACACGTGCTCACGCGAACCTGGCTCACGGTACACCACGTCGACGGGTCAACCCGCTCCCGCCGAACTCTCCTCCTCCCTCTCGTCCAACCAAGGATGACGTGCACGCATCGAACACAGGCTACCGAGGTTGCTGGGGAAACCCATCTCACTGCGTCGTCGGACCCCCTCACTCTCGGGTCCTCTTACTATTAAGCGAGTAGTAGTATCTTCTTACTTTCTTCTCACTCGCGTTTCTTCTTAAGCTCACCGTTCCAAGAACTGGTAATAAGGTTTCTCGAGGTTTACTTCAGACTACGCGCGAAGCAGGCAGTGGGCTGTGGATCGGTACTCTGCAGGTATTGCTTCCTCACTTCGAGCGGGTAATTAGATGTTTCTTGGTCACCCCTTTCTCGCGACTTATTGTCATAGTACCAATCTTGTGAGGTTTAGTCTGCCTTTTTGCCAGCGTAATTGACAATGAATCAATCGCTCGTTGCACTCCGATTCAGTTAACTGCTAAATCGAGGTGTAGTTTCCGGCCCGTATAGCTTAATTCTACTGAATCTCTGAATCTGTCATGTAAGACACTTGGACAGCAGAATTCTTTATTTCAGTTCTCTGATCAAATCCCCATATAAGCGGTGGAATTCTTGATTCCTGTTCAGTTTGGTGAATTTGGTTCATTCCTCTGTTGTAGAATTGGTGTGCTACCTACCGGAGCGGTCATGGAAGTGGTTTCTTCCAGCCACTCCTTGGCATTTCATCAAACACCCAGCAGTGCTTGGAGGTTTCGCGGCATTGGTCTCGGCCCGGGCATACCAAATCCACTCGACAGAGAAAATGTGCAGTTCTTTGTGTTGGGACAGGGAGAGCTTCAAATCCAGGTAATTCCGGCCGGAAGGTTCATGTGAACCATGGATTCTATGTAAGTGATGTGGATGCGGCCCTCCAAGGCATTCCCAAGAAGGCCGACGAGATCGAGAAGGTGATGATTCCGGGCCTGCCGGAAGGGCCAGACAGCTCTCAAATCAGTACTGGGTTCTGGGAGTGGAAGCCGAAGCTGACGGTATATTACGAGAAGTCTGGCACAGAGAATAGCAAGGCACCAGCAGTGCTCTTTCTGCCGGGTTTTGGAGTGGGGACGTTCCATTTTGAGAAGCAATTGAGGGATCTTGGCCGTGATTACAAGGTGTGGACAATGGATTTTCTTGGGCAGGGTATGTCATTGCCATGTGAAGACCCTGCTCCTAAGAATATAGTAGGGGAGCAGGATGAGGAGGCATTTTGGGGTTTTGGACAAGATTTGCAACCATGGGCAGAGGAGTTGGTGTATTCTGTAGATTTGTGGCGTAACCAAGTTCAGCATTTCATTGAAGAGGTACTCCTTTTGTTGTGCCATCCAATGTTCATTTTGCTAAATTGTCTTTCAAGTTCAGTTTGCAAATCTCAGTGTGCTTTGCAAGCTTGGAAGGTCATGCAATAATTATTGAATTATCTATTTTCTTTATCAAGAATGCTTGGATGTAAGATATTTCAGTATTTGTAAATAGGGCTTTATAGAATTTATCTGCTTCATTATACGGCCTCCGCAGGTTCCATGCTACTACTTAGTTGCCACTCGTGCAGTGCATCTGCTCACTTCAGGCAAATGCATTCGTAAGGCATGTTTTGATTCTAGTAAGAAGAATCGAAAGCAAAAGGGAAAAAAATTAAATCAAAGTTCACAAAAAAATGGGATTCCGATACAATTTTTTTTTTTTATCAAGGGCAATGTTAATCGAGCACTCAAACGATTAGTAAGGCACCTTTTGGTGTTATAGTACATATATAAACTTGTGAAAATCTTGTTATGGTATGCTACCAGTCTGGACAAGATTCACATATATTATGTATATATAAACTCATCATAATCCAATTATTGATTTTTTGTTTATTTATAAATCTCCAAATTGGAACGTCGTGTGAATTTCTTCATTTTGGTGTTGACAAATTGCTTAATGAAAGAAAAATGTTCTCCAGTTATCGCTTCCTGTTTGGCCAGTATTTTCATGGTTTTTGTTCATGCGCTAAGGGACAGTGCTGTTAATGTAATTGATCTTTGTAAAGAGATGTCCAACTTTGGTGGTTATGAAGTATCTTGAAGTTAGCACATACATAAACAGTGGGTCACTTGTTGCTACTTCAGAAGTTGTGTTTTGCTATTTCCTTTTGGATGGCATATTATATCAGAAGAGTGGCATGAATCACGAGTACTGTATTTAAAGTAATAAACAAAGTAAATCAAGCATATTTCTACAACTGGAAAAATATGGAGCGTTTGTCTTATTTTCATTTGTTGGTTCTGTTGCCAAGCACATATGGCAGGTTTGACCTTTGTGTGTTTTGTCAATCATATAACTATTTATGTCTTGTATTGTAAAGTAGCTATTTAAAAGCTTGCTTATTCATAGCCAGTCCCATAACATACCTTTTTAATATTGGATTTATACCCCATGTTTCTTATGCTAATTTTATAACCCTCTTCCAGGTTGTCCGTGAACCAGTTTATATTGTGGGGAACTCTCTTGGAGGTTTTGTTGCTCTATATTTTGCTGCATCCAATCCACACCTTGTAAAGGGTGTCACGTTGCTTAATGCGACACCATTTTGGGGATTCCTTCCTAACCCTGCTAGATCTCCTCGGCTGTCAAAGATTTTTCCATGGGCTGGGACATTTCCTCTTCCATCATTTGTGAGAAAACTTACTGAAACAGTGTAAGTGCTAGTTTTTAGCTTTTGGCAAGCATATTTGCATATTCTTAAATTTTTCCCTGGTGTTAATTAATGATCTCTTGATGTTTTTGTTTCACTAAATTGAATCCATGGAATGTATTTTTTTTTATGCGATGTGTCATGCATGTATTTTGCAAGGCATCGTATGTGCAGACTTTACATGTGAAAAGATTTGGACTTAATGTTCTGTTCCATTTGGGCATGGCATTATTACTCTAGCAGTCTAGCACCTTTTACATGGAAATTTTATAGATAAATTGAGATCTACAGGCAAAATATGCACTGCCGCATGTCATTTACTGTAATTTTTCTCCATTTGCATTATCCTTCCTCTAACTATACTAGGATGGTAGTTTTTTTTTCTAGAATACAGGATGGTAGATTGTGCCTGATATTGATTTTTTTACAGATATGCTTTATGTGATTATTGCATCATTAAAACTATGTCAGTTATCCATGCATTGGATCCTATAAATTGGATGGAGTTCAATTAATTCCCTTTGTGATACAGGTGGCAGAAGATAAGTGACCCGAGAAGTATACAGGACATACTCAAGCAAGTATATGCTGACCACTCAACAAATGTGGACAAGGTGTTCTCTCGTATTATAGAAACAACACAACACCCAGCAGCTGCTGCTTCATTTGCCTCCATTATGTTTGCTCCAATGGGTCAGATATCCTTCCAAGAGGCACTTTCTAGGTGAAGTGCAAAGCCCAACTGATGAATTGCTCCATTGCTTATAAAATATCATTTTCCATTTTAACACTGATCATCTGCAGGTGCCAAAGGCAAGCTATTCCCATATCTCTTATGTATGGGAGAGAAGATCCTTGGGTTAGACCTGTTTGGGGTATTAAAGTCAAACAGCAGGTGCCAGAAGCACCCTATTATGAAATTAGCCCTGCTGGTCACTGTCCTCATGATGAGGTTCCTGAGGTAAAACATTGCAATGCGTTTACAAATTATAGCTCCCCTTTGGCTTTCAAAATATCATATTCCAATTGATGATTAATAATGAATTATGAACATTCTATTATGGGGACATATCTAGAGCAAACTATCATGTAGGTGCCAACATGCAAACTATTTTGGTTTGAACACTTAATCAACCAGAAAAAATTCCAAAATTTTAGAAGATTGTTTTGTGGAGCACTGCATTGCTCGTTAAAATCAAATTTAAACTCAAAATGAATTAGGAGAAACAAAAAAAGAGAAATTGATGTGTGTAACTATTATGATCCTTAGATCATAACGGGGTAAACATCCGTCGGAGGGAGGTCAGACGGCGACGACTTGAGGTAGAACGGCGCTAGGTGAAGGAGGGCACCGATTGAGGAGGAATGGATCTAGAATAACCGGTCAAAAGAACGACCACGGCTGGACTTTGGAGATTAGGAACTTATCTATTCATCTTTGCTTGCTTCCTTGACAATAGATACAATAGGCCTCCTTATGTAGAGAGCTCTTCTAAAAATTATAGATAAAATCAATCTAAATAATGATTTTCCTAACTAATAGATAACATTTCCAATTACTTAATCCCTATACAAGGAAACTAATAAACTATTTAAGAAAATAGATATTTGCAATGAAGGAAACTATCCGCGGATAAACAGTGCATGCATGAACAGTGCGTACATGAACAGTAACCGCGCCCATGCCAGTAACTGTTTTCTTTATCTTTTAACTTAGTTTGTCAAGGGATTCCCTTTTTTATTTCTCCCAACAAAAATTGAATTTGAACTTGAAATTTTCAATGGGGTTATGCTAACCTAAGAACTATCTTCACAATTTGAATTTTTTTTACATCAGCATTGTGCCCAAAACAAAGTGGTTTGCATGTTTGCACCTAACTTATGGTTTGCACTAGATATGTCCCCAACATAGTAGGGGTATATGATATATCTAGTACAATGTCCTACTATGTGATCATGCTAATCCTATTGATTAGGGCATCTACACAACAAGTAGGGGATTTGCACTACGTATGTACCCAGAGTTGATATAGCTATAATAAGAAAAGAGGCATGGAAGATCATAAGTTGTGTTTGAAGAGCAAGGGATAAATTTCAAGAGTCTTTCAAAAAGTGGAAAGAAAGGTTAAGTTATTTGAGCAAAACTATCAGCCTCGATGATGTACGATAAACGCTATTGCCAGGGGAAAAACTCAGAGACAGATTTATTTGAATCGAATGAATTTCTATTTGAATCTAGGAAATTTGGTACAAAACCTATGAGTAACATGTTACGTGACTAAAAGTTTCAGTCTATACAAAGATGGGCAGCCATTATTAGAAGCTAATCCTATTAAATTATTAATGACCCATGTTTCAATCTAGAATCTTAAATAAGTGTCTGGGATTAGATTTGGATCAATAACTAATAGATGTTATCTTGAGAGAGTCTGGCGAAAGGCTTGGTTTTTGCGCTACTCAGTCTAGTACCCTTAGGCTGCTCCCAGTGCTCCACTTTGACTGGTATCTTAGCATACCATGTAGGCAAAATAATGATGTGACACCATAGTTAATGAAGAGAGAGGGTAGTCTAGTATCTAATTTAGATACTAGTTCAGCTCAAAATCCAACGCAAAACAGCCTCATGCATGTAATTAAATGAAACAACTTAAGATACTACACTATAAGAAACAATGCATTGAAAAGATAGTTTCTTAACACTCCTTATAAATATTGTCCTCATTTAATCTGTTGCATTCAATGGGCATACGACACCTTAATGCATTGAAAAGAAACTGCACTAAGATACTGTCCATTGGGAGCAGACTTATAGTGCAAAAGTGGAAAAGGTAGAAAGGAGTAAAAAAATCAGTCGGTTTGTGGTATTCCCCGTGATACATATTGTGATAGATATATGAATTATGGATTGTGGCATTTGTGCGCTCAGCATTATTTTTCTAGTCCTCATTTAATCTGTTGCATTCAATGGGCATACGACACCTTAATGTAACAAAGCTTTCCTTGAAAAAGCTGCCTGATGCTTTTCCTTATATTTATTAACCACCCAAGTGGAATGTACTTTCCTTAATCTTCTAGCCACTGTTATACTTATTCACATATCACTAAAGTAACTAAATTGATATATGTCGTTATCCTATAATACTTGATCAGCCTGATAATTTCATGAAACATGTATTTATATTTTTTTTGTGAGAAATGTACACGTATGCTGAGATATTAGTGTGACTCGGGACTTTTCAGACTGTTTGAATTGATGACTATGCGTGTATGAACTATGAACAATATCATCTTAGTGGCTAGTGAGTTTTGTTTCTGTGATAATGGTAATTGGTATCTACTAGACCTCTGATTTTTGGTCTTTGATCAGGTCATAAACTACTTACTCCGAGGGTGGCTTAAGAATGTAGAGTCTGAGGGTTCAATTGACATCCCATTTCTTGAAGATCCCAGCTATGATGAACAAGGTGTTTTAAGGGAGCTGGAATTTATCAGAGAAGGATCTAGGAAATCAGTTCGTGTGCGGCTCTTTGGTTCCAAAATTTCCTTGTGGAGCCAGCTGAGCTCATTCTTGAAATCTCATGTCTCGAACTCACGGGTAATATCTAGATAATTCACCCTTGCGTGTTAGTTAGATTAAAATCATCAATTGGATATTGTATTCTTTATTATTTATTTAAAGTAGTCAGATTGATGCATAGATGTACTAAATAAACAGGATTTGGAACATTTCTAGGGAATGTAAATATGTGCAGGGCAGAGCTAGCTTCGAGTTTCAAATATGTGCAGTGGTTGTGGATAACATTAGGTGCTATTTCTAAGGAATTTAAGATCTCATACTATTAAGGTGAAAGAAACAACAACAAAAAAATTAATAAAAAAAAACTGAAAGGAAAAACACCTTACTGAATCCCAGCAGGTAACATGTTCCATTGTATCTCTGAGACCCTCAAAAGTGACAAAGAATGCCTGTTGCGGTGAAAACAAATGGTATTGCTAAGAGACCCTTGAGGCGACAAACCGCCGAGTTTGTCTCCGTGTTCACGAAATCGGCCTAGACGCTTGATGCCGGATGTCGTGACATGGGCCAAAGTCGGCTACCTAGGCGGCAACCTAGGCGGTCTAAGGTGGCCAGGGCAGTCTTAGGTGCGGCGGCGGTGGGCGGATCTCGGCGACCACCTTGGCAGCCAAGGCATAAAAGTGTTTTGAGGAGAGAAGGGGGTATAAAAACAAGCAAATGCAGATAGGATTAGGCCGCCACGCATTTGTGTTGTCGTTGCCGGCACCGCCGCCGATTCTGGCTCATCGGCGCCGAATCGGCCTCCGCCACTGGATTTGGCCTCCCCCCACTGCTGTCGATTTGGTCTCCACCACCATGGATTTGGTCTCCTCCGCCTCTGGCTCCCCTCTGCTCCCTTCTACCGCCGGATTTTGTCTCCTGTCGCCGCTCTGTGCTGATGGGAGGGGGCAACGCCGGGAAGGAGATGAGGCGGCGGCGGGATGGGAGAGGGGAGAGGAGAGAGCAAGAGCGAGGAGGGCAGTGTAGCGTCGGCGTCGCGCAGAGGGGGAGGCAGAGGGGGCAGAGCAAGGATGATAAGGAAAGCATCGTCACATGCATGGCAACAGCGGTGATGGGCTTATGGGCTGGACTGGACCAACCGGTCAGTTAAGTTTCGCGTTTTCTTTTCTATTATTTTTTCTCACTTCTCTTCACTTCCTTCTTCTATCTCGCTCCCTCCTGCCGATTCTGTTCGGCCGCCTAGGCAGCCACTCTCCGCTCGCCTTCTGCCTAGTGCTTACGTGAACGTTGGTTTGTCTAATGTTATTGTTATCCACAAAAATTGTCAACTTAATTATTATTTTCCGTAGTTCTTAGTTCTGTTTAGTGTTCCTGCATATTTTGGTGACAAAATTGTTCCTGCATATTTTGGTGACAAAATTTTCTGATTTCATAAACCTTACACAAAACTTACCCCTAAATATAACCAAATGCATGCAACGTTTCAGCGTCAGTAACCGCTTTTTGCCAGAGCAAGAACACATCGAGCTGATAATTATCGATGTTTTGTAGTTGTTCCTTGTCCGCTGTTCATTCTTAACAAAAACGTCAATTGGTTCTACGACATGCATGGTGCTTTGCTATGAGTTAGGTTAGGTACCGAACGAATGGCATCTACGCTGGATTCTGAATATTGGATGCGTGGGTACGTCGAGCTTTATCCCCAGTTTATATAGAGCTAAGACGAAGCAAGAAAACAATGATATTTTAAGCAATTGTAAGCAGTTGCAAGAGTGGAGACTGGAGAGTGGAACTCATTGTTGTTTCAAGTGCAGTAGATGCTGGACATCCGTAGATGCTATCACAACATAACTTAAGCGCGGCGATGCTGTTGCTGACGGCACTTTCCTGTCTCTCGCTCCTCCGCGTCGCGTCCTCTGGCGTCATCCCCAACTGGCTGCTTCCTACTCGGACTCGTGTCGGACCCTAAATTTGAAGTTTGAAATTTACTGTGTTAAATCGTACTATTTTCTGAATCAATAGATAGCACATACAGTCACATGCTTGGGTCATTCGCACCCATAGAAGTTTCAGGCGGCTTACGATCAGATGCCACCATGTTGCGCTAAAGAGGAAAATCCCAGCAACACAAGGTGCCACAACACTCGGTGTAGACCACTGCTCGGTAGGAGCAGTGCTCGGTAAGAATAGTGTGTGTATGAACAATGCTCGGTGCAAGCGATGGTCGATGCAAAGAGTACTGGGTGAAGCGATTGCTATGTGCAAGCGATGGTCGACGCAAAGAGTACTGGGTGAACAATGCTTGGTGTAAATAAATACTTGTGTGAACAGTCTCGATGTAAGCGATGGTCGATGCAAAGAGTGCTCGATGCACAGAGTGCTCGTATAAACAGTGTTCGGTGTGCATAGTGCTCGTAAGAGCAGTGCTCGGAACAACCAAGGCTCAATGCAAAGTGCTCGTATGAACAGGGGTAGTCGTGAACAGTGCTCGTAGGAACCGTGCCCGGAGCGAACAATGCTCAATGCAAAGAGTACTCGTATGAACAGGGTTAGTCGTAAACAGTGCTCGTAGAAACAGTGCAAGCCCATAATATATTACATAACCGGTCGTACGACCAACTGTTTTACAAAAGAGCCACGAAGGCATCAGTTTTACAAAAGTCAGAGTACAACATCGTGGAAGAGTGCATAGCAAAATAAGTCGTAGCAGATCTATTCACTCTGCCCACAGGCAAGTGACTGGGGGTCCCGGTCTAAGCTTCACCGTCATCCCCACCGTCTGGTCCAGACTCCATGAAGTATTTGTAGGGGTCTTGATCATAGGGGTCTGAAAGGTTATAATGGACGAACCTGAGTACACAACCGTACTCGTGAGCCAACACACAATGAATCGTATAGATGCAGGGCTAGTCAATGGAAGTTCAGAGTTCTTTTATTTGCATGACGCTATGTTTAAAATAGATTAAGTAGTGGAAATCTTGAGACTTAGCATGTTAACAAACCGATTTCATAACAGAGTTTTCATTTGTAAAGTATTAGTGGAGGTTCAACCTTCTATACCATTGAGTGACCCAACCACTCAATGCTCAAGTTATCCCGTAATTAACATTGGTCCCAGACTAGGTTTTTCCAAATCCCTGGGCCCCGCCCTATTTTTTTTATTCCATCCACAAATCAGTTTTTATATAAAAAAAAAGGAAAGCTATATCAAGCAAGTTCTCAGCGCCGCTCTTGACCGTGAGCACGACTGTCCAAATAGTTTTCTTACTCTGCAGAGTTTGTGCACTTTCCCCACAAGAGATAAATTAACTTATACTACCCCGACACACTTCCGTAGGTGTGTGGCTAATGTTGATTATCACAAGACCTTTACAATGTTCCACCTCGTTGCAACTTTACATCGCTAGGTATCACCTCCTTCGTGCTCTCCCTAGTCACTCGGAGGTCTCCCTTTAGCGTTATGCGGTTTTGTGGCTTCGTTCTCCTCCAGCTATCCACCCACATCCACCAACATCGAAGCCACGCTGAAGCGAACAAATTAGTTGGCCAGGTCGTAGGTGTTACCGACTTGTGGTTGTACTATTTTACATGAGAGGTCATCACCAGATTCAGTCATTAATTAACTCAGACGATACATCCACATACCCACATCCTCTCGTGCCCCAAGCACCAGCCCCTCTTTCCAGCCGCCCAAGTCGAAAATAGTTTTTTAGGTTTTATTTGTTTTGAAAATAACCATTCATCCAACATACCAGCCAGCCTCAAAGCCTCGACTGCCCAAATTTAGTTTTCATGTTTAAAGAGTGTTGTCGGGCAATTTAATTCCCGCATGACAATGTATCTAAGCAAAGCTAAGCATGACACTTAGATATAGATTTATTAACTACTATGTAATCCATTAGGTCTAGGGTGCAAAAGATAATGTCCAAGTTCAACGATTGGAAGTTTATACACAATTATGGTTAAGGCATTAGCTACGACTAGACCAAATATAGTGGCATAAATCACAGCAATGCAATTTCATAATTTAAAGCAACATAATCTGCAAAGAGTAGGTGCAATGTTCAAAGTGTTGATTCGCCTTGCTCAAAGTGCTGCTGATCTTGGTCTTGATCAATTGATGGTTCTTCGGTCGCCTCAGCTTCTATATACGCAAAGACAACCAAACGGCAAATAAGCTCATACGAATGCAAATCGCTTTGAGAAATTCGAGGAACTCCAAATAATACAAGATCCTAAATCAGAAGTATTAGACCAGTATAGTTGAAGACTTAGGGGTCAAGACTCAGTGGTCGAACTTGAGTTGGCGAATTGGGTGGTCGAAACGGTGTGATTGAAACACAGTGGTCAGGAGGATGATCAAAATGAGTGGTTGGAACTGTGTGGTAGGAACACAGTGGTCGAAACACAGTGGCTGATCTGTGTGATCGAACAGAGTGATCGAACCGAGTGGTCGAAACTGTGGTCGTAGTCGTAGCGGTTGCGTAGTCGTAGCGCTACAGTACTCGTAGGGCTCTCGCGATGCTACAGTGCTCGTAGTGTTACAGTGCTCGTAGTGCTATAGTACTCGCAGGGCTCTCACAATGCTATAGTGCTCACGTGCTACAGTGCTCGTGGATGCTACAGTGGTTGTAGCAGCCTACGCCGCCTTAAGCGATCTATGGTCGTAGAGCCCGAGTGGTCGAAAAGGGGTTTTCGACAACTGGTCTAGAAGGTTTCGACCAACTGGTCAGAAGGGGCTCCGACCATCTGGTCGAAGGGGATCTCGACCACCAAATTGGGAATCAGAAGGGACTGTGACCAACTGGTCGGAAGAGGCTTTCGACCATCTGGTCGAAGGGGATTTCGACCACCAAATCAGAAAGGGTCTTCGACCACACACAACCGAAGGGGTATGGCTACGTAGAGTCCAGAGAGGAGGGCTCGACTAGTAGTAGCCGGAAGAGGTACGACTGGGTGTGGTTGGAGATACGACTAAGAGTAGTCAGAGTTACCACCGGGAGTAGTCGAGGAGGTTTACCTATACATGTCGAGGAAAATTCGACTACTTGGCGAGAAGGAGGTTCGACTAAGTGTAGTCGAAGAGGTACAACTACATGTAGTCAGAACAGAAACTACCAGGCCCGAAGAGGCATATGACTACGTGTAGTCGAAGGTACAACTGAACGTAGTCGTAGGAGATATGACTAGAAGTAGTCAAAGGAGTTACGACTTTCGACTACCTGTAGTCGAAAAAGGGTTCGACTACTAGTAGTCGTGTAGTCGAAGGAGTTTCACTCATGCGTGGTCGTTGAAGGCGCGACTATAAGCAGTCGAAGGAGTTTCGACTACGGGGATATAGAGGATCCGACTGGTCGTAGTCGAAGGAGTTTCAACTACGTGGTCGTAGAGGATTTGGCTGGTCGTAGTCGAAGGAGTTTCGACTACGTGGTCGTAGAGGATCCGGTTGGTCGTAGTCGAAGGAATTTCTACTACGTGGTCGTAGAAGATTGACAAAACTCGACTACCCGTAGTGGTCAAAAGAAGGAAGGATTCGAATACTCCACAGCGGTTGAAAGAACCAACGAAAGAACTGAAGAAGAATAAGGAAGCTCGAAAGAGGAGAAGCATCTAGGCTGCTAGGAACATACCGATGTGGAGCGGAGGGGTCGAGCTAGCTGAAGCTGAGCTGACGGCGGTAGACCACAACAACGAGCGAAGCCTTTCACGGCTGGGAGGACCCGAGGAAAGAGGGTAGTCTTCAACCCTCAAGGCAGCTTCAGGAAGTAGGGGAATAGCTCTGGGGAACTGACTTGGGGTGCACCACCCCAGCGAGGTCGACTCGACTCCTTGGCTGGAGGGGAGGAAGAGCAAGGTTGACGGCGGTTCCTGGAAGCAAGGAGCAGAACTAATTGAGGGAAAAAGTATCTCACATCAAGAGATAGGCGACTCGTCTGAGGAAGAAGGGCCTTACTACGGGAGGAATGTCACCGGTGGTGGCGGCAGCTGCGTGGCACTTGGCGAAGTGAGAGCTTGAGCCTTCTTTGGAGCTCACACTCGCTTGAGGAGGAAGAAGTAGAACTAATCTTGGTGTGGCGGAGAAGGCGATGAAGGTCCAAAGTCTTTGATATACAAAAACAATGGGTAGATTCGTGAGCTCGAGAGATATTTGGTATGACTTCGGAAAGGGAGGGGTAGCTGGTAATTTCAGCTGAAGCGGCGACACAGTGGAGATGATGCAACGGGTTGGGCGACGACTCTTAATGGCTGACCGATGTTTCCTGCCAGCGCAACCGCTAGGCCATGCTTGATGCCCGAGTGAGAGGAAGAGATAGGACAGTGCTCGACCTTTGGCCGGAGGAGGCATGGTCTGACCTTTGGATTTGATCAGGTTAGTCACTCGGAGAAACAGTGACCCGGTCAACACGACAGCTAAGGTGCTAGAGCTGTTTACTTAATATTGGTAATTCCATATCTTAGTTCTCTAATCTTGGCACCGCACACACCGACGAGAAAATAAGGTGCAGTCCAGATAAGACTCGAAAAGGTAGCCAAGAAACACGGTAATAGTCATTACACAAAAGTTTAAAAAATCCCATATTTTTACCTTCATGATTTTTTTGGCTGTTACAACTCGGAACCCCAAACCCAAGATTTATAGCGAACCCCACGTCGTCCTCCTCGGTACGTAGCTCGATTCGATTCGGTTCGACCAATTCTGCGATTCATCCGTGCCATGTACATGGTGCCGCTCGGTCTCTTCGGTCGTTGCATCTTCGCAGCCCTCGATCACGCGGCCACCAGCACGGTCGTTGCGTCTGATCTCCACCCAGCTAAGCACGGGCAGCGGTGCCACTTCGTAGTGGACCAAGAACGCTCCTCGAGTGGCCTGGGACGACGAGACAGCGTCCAGAGCTCCTCCGGCTGGTCCTCCGCTGTCCGGCCGCCCAGTCCCACGGTCTGGTGGCGTCAAGGAGGGCCCAAGGGATCCTCCTATTTGTCGCTCGACGGTTGCCATCATGAGGAGGCGGCGGCGCCGGATCCAGGTGCCCGAGACGGTGAGGCAGAGGCGGCTCGGGCTAGTGCGTGCGGGGAAGCAAGCCAAGATGGATGAGATGGAGTTTTTCTTTGAAATAATATTATTTTAAAAGAAATTTACAAAAATAAATAGTTTTTTTTACAAAAACTAGGCTATTCTTGCCATTCCAAATGGTCTTATCACCACTCCAACTGATGACAGGACCTATCGTCATTTCAACTATCGACAAGGATCCCACGGTTAAATGTTTTAATATTAAAATTTAAGACAATCGTTATTCAAATAGTGACAGGGATCTCACAAATCCCTAAATTGTTTAATATTAAAAAATTTAAAAAAAATCATCAATTCAAATGGCGGTAGGGATCCCGCAAGTACCTAAATTTTTTAATATTAAAATTTAGAAAAATCATCATTTCAAATGCAAGTCTTTGTCGCCATTCCAAATGGCGACATAGTCTATCCTATAAAAGACCACAAAATTCTAACATAACCCACTTTTATTCAGAAAAAAGAGAAAGATGGGTGGGAAGAGAGAGGAGCAGAGAGGGAGAGGAGTAGAGGGGAGGAGAAAAGCTAGTGAAACACTGCCCATCCAATCGTCCACCTTTCAGGTAATTTTTTTAATCGAATGGATTACATAGTTTTAGATGTACGGTTATGTAGTGTAGCATGTTGTACATAATCCTTTTCGGTTGGTAGTTTAGTTTTAGATATGTGATTAATCGTAGAAATCTTCTTTAGAATGCAGTACGTCAAATATGTCGAACGCCACCAATTTGAAAATTTACTACGGCTAGGGGACTATTCTTAAGGGTCCCGAAGGGATTGATTTGCGTTATTTTCAAACGGCGACCGTGACCCTAACAAAACCAAAGCAGTGTACATGGGGCGCTGTGATGCGGTGGTTGTTCTACACATTTCATTTGGACCATGTTGTGTATGATATGAGATTGAGTTGCCTTACTAACCGAGCACTATAGGGCACATATTGGGAGTTAGTGCAACTCAAGGGAAAAGGGCCATGGCAATCATATGTATGCAGGACGAGGGAGGAACGGTAGGATTCGATCCTTCTAGCCTAGGCATATGCCAAGTCCACTCCTGCATCGGCGGCTGAATAAGAAGGGGGTTGTGATGCCGAAGAAGAAGTCGGGAACTCCAGCCATAGCGCGGTGCACACAATGGCTGAAGGTCCGCGAGTTGCTGATGTTGTCGATGAAAACCGTGTGGAAGGAGCTCGTTCAGTCAGACAAACTAGTGGACTTGCCGACGAGGGTGGGGAGTTGGAAGCCCTAGTCCAAAGGATGGATCTCGAAGACTAGGACTACATGGCATTGTCAGAAGATGAAGAATCTGACAATGAGGATGTTGTGGAATAGAACGTGGTTCAATCCTAGTGGAACACATACTAGTTCGATAACCTCGTCGTTAACGAAAACTCCCGCGTGCGATGGGAGTACGACCAGAACGAGGTCAGACAATGAGCTATGTACAAATGCAAGGAGGCCATGTAGGAGGTGGTCAAATTCTGGGCCTTGTTAGTGCAACATACATTCACAATCGTCAAGTCTAATCCAAGATGCTACGACGTGGAGTGAGACATAGAGAGATGCCCTTGGTGAGTGCATGCATTTCAGCCTAAGTGCGACACCTACTGAAAATGCTCTATAGTGGTTCCTCACACATGTGTCGTCGCTGAGTCAGTGCAGTCCCACAAGAACCTGTTATCATGCTTCATCGCGAACATCATGTATGATGAGATCGTGGATAATATAGATTTTGAGCTACGATCCATCATTCGGGCGATTGAGACAATGTTCTAGTACACAATCAGCTATGCCAAGGCGTGGAGACCAAAACAGAAGGTATTAGAATCAAGGTTCGAGATGTTCCTACCACAACTCGCTTTCGGCCAACCGGGTCATACAGACATGAATCCTGTACTCATGTCGCCATTGAAGATTCCACGATTCAAGTGCAATAAGAGGGTACTAAAGCGAGCATTTTTCGCCTTTGGTGTATGCATCAATGCATTCGGTACTTTCATCCAATCTTGTGCGTGGATTGCACATTCCCGATGAAAAGTACAAGGGCCATATATTGATTGCAATAGCAACGGACGGAACAATCAAGTTCTTTATGTGACATTCGCATTCTTTGAAAGCGAGAACTCTGACCGATGGTTGTGGTTTCTAAGGAATTTGAGGATTTACAGTACAGATCGCCCTAATATATGTGTCATACATGATCGGCATATGAGCCTGCTGAGTGCTATAACTTAGCTACAACAAGGAGAGAACGAACCACTTCCATGGGTGGATCTACAGAGCAGGTGGTGCATAAGACACTTGGGTGCAAACTTCTATAAGAAGTTCCGCAATAAGGACTTGATGAAACTATTTAAGCGGTTGTGCAACCAAAACCAGCAGTGAAAGTTTGATGAACTCTGGATGATTATGGATGAGCGAACCTGGATGCACAGAAGGGAGGCACGAAAAAGGCCGCTACAAGCGCTGATCAAACCCCCGAAGCATTGCCGCAGCTACCCACAGATGGTCCTAGTGTGGTGAGAAAGACGGGGGCACAGGTGAAATACTTCTCGGTCTGGATTGAGCATGAGCCTAAGGAGAAATGGTCGCTGCTACATGACAGGGGTGGTGCTTGATATGGTATCATAGCAACCAATCTAGCCGAGATATGCAATTAGGTCATGCGTGGCGCCAGGTGCCTCCCTTTGGTTAGTATTGTGGAGGCAATTCTCCGCGGTACCACAAATTACTTTGTTGACAGAAGCAACAACGCATTGCTCGCCATGAAAATGACAAAGTACTGTACTCTGCCATGATCACCAAGTACGTGGAGGAAAAAAGAAAGAAAGGTGAGATGCACTGGGAATTCAAGAGGGGCACAAGGGAGCTTCGCTTCGAGATACTGTGCAGGAATGAAGGACGCCGTGGGACGAACTGCGAGATGATCACCCACGAGTGCACGCTACGTCGTGCTAGTTGCGTATGCACTTGCAACAAGCCTCTTCTTATGCATAGACCCTACTCACATGTTATGGCCGCATGTTCGACGGTGGCGCAGCATCTCGACCAGTACCTCTCTAATTATTTCAATAAGGAGGAGGTGATGCAAATCTGGAGTGCAGAGCTATATGGTTACGGTGTGGTTGGCCATTTCACTGGCCATTCGACCTGAGAGCAACTTATCTGGGCTGCGGACATTGATAGACTGGAGGCAAAGGTTGACCAGCGACAAGTACGATGTATCAGGAATGACATGGACGAAGCAGAAGCTGGACGTCGTACGAAGAAGTGCTCTATTTGCAGGGAGTCTAGGCACACCTTTTAAAAAATACCCTACGAGAAATCCATAAGATGAAGGGGACATCGGTAGTCCAAACGGCACCGCAGGGACCTCATCCAATCGCCCCACTCGAGGCGGTCGACATGACGGACGTTGAGGTCATAGCCATGGGAAAGGTTCATCTTGTTGAAATATGTGATGCTCAATGCTTTGTAATATCATTTTGATTTGTTGAAAAACTAGGTGATGACGTTGTACTAAATGTTTTGTAATATCGGTGTGATTTGTCGACAAAATATGTGAGAACGTTGCGCTGAATGTTCTATAATATCATTGTGATTTGTAAACAAAACATGTGATATCGTTATGTTGAATGTTTTGTAATATCATTGTGATTTATCCACAAAATATGTGGTCGAAAATAGATAGTAAAAAAACAGGCAGAGGTCCCTATCACTAGTTGAAATGGCGATAAGGTTTTGTCACCATTTGGAATAGCGATAGGACAATTTCGTCATTTCAAATAACGACAGTAGCCTAGTTTTATAAAAAAATTGACTATTTATTTTTAAAAATTTCTTTTAAAATAATAATATTTTTTAAAAATTCTTTTTTCTTTTTGTTGGTGTTGTTGTTCGTTGGCACTCAGTTGCACGATTGATGGTCCTCGTGTTTTAGGCTGCCTAATTAGGGAATGCACAATTGGGTGTTGTTTTTCAGTTTATATGCGTGCAGCTGATTAATTAGCATCCTTCCCTATTGGAGAGGAGAGGGCTAATCTGTTTAGGACGAAAAATAGAAACATTATATATATCTTATTTTTTTCGGAATTACCATGGATTTTTCATGTTCAAAATAAGACCTAAGGATTTGGCTCTAACTAAGAGGGTACCATTACATAATTTTTCTTAGAGGAGATGACATCTTGTTTGTATCAAATGTGTGGACATCATTTGTCAGGAATAATATATCATTTTTGGGAACAACCTCTTAGTGTGGTAGTGGAGGTCAAGTGTAAAACTTCACCCAACATGCGAGTGTGCTTTACTAGAAATTTTGCGAGGTAACGAATTTATCCCTGACCTCTAAGGAAACACACTCGCATCTGTGTGTTGCTTCCTTGCAGTTGCAACAACAACAAAAAGCAATATATCATTTTCGTGAGAAATGTGGCGTAATCGCCAAAGTTCCGTCTACCTCTTCTGTTCCTATCTCTCACCCAACAAAGTCGTCGAGATGACGTCCCCATGCTAGACACCTTGTTTCCCTGGCTGTCATATCTCCTCACTAGCACCCCTATGGTACCATTTGGGCCTGTTTGGAATGATTGTGGCTTTCTTGAAAAGCGACTTCCGGTTGGGCTATAGGATTGAACGGCTGAGCTGAAGAGATTTGATGTTTAACTGTCTGGCTTTTAGGTAGTGTGGTGGACCAGCCCTGGAGCACCCGGAGGTGTTCTCCCAGGACCATCCAAGAGGTCCGAAAGAACCACCCGGAGGTCTGGGATGTCCTCCAAGAACACCCGAGTGTCACCTAGGACCACCCGGAGGGGCTTCCAAGACCACCCCGGAGGACTCCGAAGGTCCACCCGGAGGTCCTGCCAAGACCGCCCAGAGGTCCCAACCTCTGTGCATAACAAGTTAGTCCCAAGTTCAGTAAACTAGCTCGCACAGACTCAATAAGTGATGCCAACACATTCACACAACAGTCAATAGACGAAGCAGACAAAATAATATTACCAAAAGACCTTACAGTCAAGCTTGTCTTTACAGGGGTGCCACGCAGGGCTAACAACAAAATAAAACCGCATCGGAAAACAAAACAGTTCGCAGGGCCAATCGACAAGCCCGCGGGCCATCGAGTGGAGGACGTCTCCTAGCACGCGGGATCACCAAAGAACTCTTCTTCAAAGAGCTCGGAACACCCAGGGAGGTCTTCAGCTGCTGATTAACAAGAGGGCACAAAGCCATGAGTACTTTGAATGTACTCAGCAAGCCATAGAGAAATGTATGTAACTTATATTCATGCAAGGCTTGCCAAGGATTAGCTGTAAGGTTAGTTTGCAGAAAGCAACATTTAAAGTGAATACAGTAAGTAGATTGCAAAGCACAAGTTAAAAGAGATAATATATAAGTAAACAAGTTCTCTTTAAAACAACATGCGACCGCCTAGGTTGTGTGCCTAGACCACTCACGACCAGCCTGGTCGTGAGCCAAAACCACTCAGAACCGACCACAACTGCATTTTTAGAAGAAACACTACCCCTTTCATGATATCACCAGGCGTTGTCCATAACCGGGGATACGACTATTCGAATAGATTTACACTCTGCAGAGGTTGTACAACTTTACCCACAATACATTGTCTCCCTAGGTGGTCAGGCACCCGAGGATGCCACTGCTCACTCCCTTAAGTAAGCAGCCTAGAGAGTGTGTCAAGGCCTTTACAAAGTCCTAACCTAACTTGGTTCTGCCCGCTAAGGATTCGCCATTCGGGGCCCCCTCTTGCGCCAAGTGTGAATGCCTCACCCAGGGTTCACACCTCCACCAATGACAGAACCAAGTTAAGCATTGCTAATTAGTTGGCCCAGTCCACCCTATACAATGGACTTGTGGTTGCACGGTATGCCTAGATCAAAGACATACAAAGTTAAGTTCTTAGTTGGCTGCTCAGCGAGGCCTCCTCATCCCAGTGTGCACACAACACCCCCTTTATTGCACGACCACTCGCCCGAGCATAAAGCATTTGCGAGTTCAACCCGACCAAATAACCACCCAGTCAAAGGCACACAAGTTTTAACCACAGTGGCGCTGCCACAATTCCATATCTCATTAGTCTCCATATCTCATTAGTCAAGTTTAAGCACCATGGAATCTTGTGAACGAGAGACTATCGTCTACTAAAGCATGGCTAAGCAAAAATAGCGCACCCGCGTTGGTATACAAAAACATCCAACTTAAATAGAGAGCCCTCCTAAAGTGTCCAAAGGTTCATGACAATCATGCTGATTTTCAATTATGCCAAGGAGTCATATTGAAAATGACCAAGGCCTATGACTTGCTTTCACTCAAGTATTGAGCTTCTTCGGTGGGAAATGCCGGGTCTAGGAGGTCTTCAGAATAGCCGGATTCTACACGTCCAAAGAAACCAAGTCAATAAAACAAATCCACAAAACTCCAAAGAAAAGAAACAAACCAGAGCTAAAAGAGAGACACGGAACAGAAGCAAAGGGAGGAACTTGAATCACTCGCTTCGGTGCCTCAAACAAGGAGAGAGAGTTCTTAGAGAGGAGGTCTAATCTGAGGAGAGGTCCAACACTCAAGAAAACAAAAAGGAGACAGGAGGTCTCACTGGTGCTTTATGCATGCACGGGGAGGGTCCTGAGAGAGGGAGGACGACACATTAAATGCACACGACGGGAGCAAGTAAAGAAGGGACAAGAGCAGGCAAAAGAAATGATATTAGATGCAGAAAGGTATGATATGGGTCACAGCAGAGTCCAAAAAGGTAAAATAGAAAAGACAGCATTTAATGCGATGCAGCAGCATTTAATACGCATGGACTCACGGCACTAGGACACGGCAAGAGGAGGAAGAAGGTGAGCAAAGGACCAGGGAAGGTGGTCCGACTGGAGAGGTGGTCGTGACCAAGGGGGAGGTCGTGACTGCAAAGGTGGTCTTTGCAAAAAGACCAGGAGGTCCTGAGGAGGTCGTGACCGCAAAGGTGGTATTTGCGAAAAGACCAGGAGGTCTTGAGGACAAGGAGGTCCTGAGGAGGTCGTGACCGCAAAGGTGGTCTTTGCAAAAAATACCAGGAGGTCCTGACAGTCAAGATGAATCAAGGGGAGCAGAGCGATAGTGAGGAAAACGCGGGGAAAGCTGGGGCCGTCAGATCTCGATCGAACGGAGCAAAGCGATTAGGCCGTTCAAACCGAGCGAATGCGCCAACAAGATCAAGCCGTCCAACACAAATCAAACGGTACAAAAGAGATAGAGGTCTGGACCAAGCAGAAGGCTCGAACGGACGTGAGGGAGGTCCAAATGAACACGGAGGAGGTCCAATTAAACACAGAGAAAAGCAACCTGAATTGGAAATTTTGGAATTTAAGGATGTTTGAAACACAAACCTGAGCTTGGAGCACCTCGGGGGCGGTCGTGACCCAAAGAGAAGGTCAAAACTGAAGGAAAGTTCAAACAGAAAAGGAGGTCTAAACCACAGAGATTCAAACCAACAAAGAGGAGGTCTGGGCTAAAGGAAATCCAATCAAAAGACACGAGGGAAAATCCAGAGAGATCAAGGGAAGTCCGGAGAGGTCTGAAACGAACACAGAGAGAGAGAGAGAGGAAAAGCAACACCAAAGCTCAACCAACTCCAAATAAGCCAATCTTTCACATTAGTTGAAGTTCGATTAATTCATATTAAATCACCAAATTTTCAAAGTCTTTAGGTTAAGCTTGACTGATTCGACAAAACCGAATGGTTATTTTATTTTGGAAAACTTACAAGAACTCTAGGAAATTTGGGATGTTACAAACCTACACCCCTTAAAGGGAATCTCAACCCCGAGATTTAGGCTGGCAAGAGAATAGGTGCTGGAACTCGGCCTTTAAGTCCTCTTCGCACTCCCAAGTGGCTTCTTCTTCGGTGTGGTTGCTTCACTGGACCTTGCAAAAACGAAGGATCTTGCTTCTTGTCACTCGCTCGGACACTTCCAAGATCTTGATTGGTTGCTCCTTGAAAGAGAGGTCTTCTTGGAGGTCTACTCCTTCCAGGGGCACTTGCTCTTCAGGCAAACGCAAACACTTCTTCGATTGCAACACATGGAAGACATTGTGCACACTGGACAGTTGAGATGGGAGGTCCAACTTATAAGCAACTTCTGCACTTCATGCTAGCACTGGAAAAGGCCCTATGTACCTTGGGGCAAGATTCCCACTGACTCTAAAACGACACGTTCCCTTGAGAGGGGACACATTGAGGTACACATGATCTCCAAGAGCAAAGGCTAGATCACGGCGATGATTTTCTGCATAGCTTTTCTGCCTGCTTTGAGCTGCTCTCAGCTTTTCTCTAATTGATTTGACTTGGTCTTCGGCTTCCTTCGAGATGTCTGGCCCGAGCACTTTCCCTTCTCCCGCTTCTAACCAATACAAGGAAGTCCTGCACTTCCTTCCGTAAAGAGCTTCAAATAGGGACAACTAAAGGCTTGACTGGTAACTGCTGTTGTAAGAAAACTCAGTATAGGGCAACATTCGGTCCCAAGCGCTCGGTTCTCTTGAGCACACACCCTCAACATGTCTTCTAGAATCTGGTTAACTCTTTCAGTTTGGCGAATCTGGTTAACTCTTTCAGTTTGGCCATCTGTTTGAGGGTGGTAGGTCGTGCTGAAGTCCAAATTAATACCCAAAACGCTGTGCAGCTGCTGCCAGAATCTTGAGATGAATTGAGATCCTCGATCCGACACAATCCTCTTCGGCACACCATGCTGACATACAATCCTTGCCATGTATAGCTCGGCCAGCTTGTCTCCAGAATAGGTGGTTTTGACAGGGAGGAAGTGAGCCACTTTAGTGAGGCGATCCACGATCACCCAGATGGAGTCATAACCAGCTCGGGTCCTAGGTAGTCCAGTGATGAAGTCCATGCCAACTTGTTCCCACTTCCACCCTGGTATGCTCAGGGGTTGCAAGAGCCTAGGAGGTCTTTGGTACTCGGCTTTAACTCGCTGACAAGTATCACATTGACCCACGAACTCAGCAATCTCACGCTTCATACTAGGCCACCAACAAAACTCCTTGAAGTCTTGATACATCTTGGTGCTCCCAGGGTGGATGGAGTACAATGCTTTATGAGCTTCCTTGAGTATCACTTACTTGAGCTATTTATGGTCTGGTACACAAATGTGTTTGTCGAACCAAACAGTCCCATGCTCATCCTCTAAAAATCTCAAGCATTTACCCTTCTTCATGTTACTTTTGATCTCCAGGATATCTGCATCTTCAGTCTGAGCCTTCTTGATTTGGTCTTGAAGAGTTGGTTGCACCTCCAGAGCAGCTAGGTAACCCTCTTCAGCAATTCAAGTTTAAGCCTATGGAATTCCTCATGTAGCAGCGGCTGACTCTCTTTGATTTCTAGAGTGTTGCAGTAGACCTTCCTACTCAAGGCATCGGCTACCACATTAGCCTTCCCTGGATGGTAGTGAATTCCAATATTGTAATCTTTAATCAGTTCCAACCATCTTCTTTGCCTCATGTTGAGATCAACTTGGGTAAAAAGGTACTTCAAGCTTTTATGGTCAGTGTAGACCTCACAGCGATTACCAATGAGGTAGTGACGCCAAATGTTCAAAGCATGCACTATGGCAGCCAACTCAAGATCATGAGTGGGGTAATTGGCTTCATGAGGCTTCAACTGTCGGGATGCATATGCTATAACCTTCCTTTCCTGCATTAGAATGCAGCCGAGGCCCTGTCGTGAAGCATCACAGAATACCTCAAAGTCTTTTTGGACATCTGGTAAGATCAACACAGGGGAGGTGGTCAAACGCTTTTTTAGTTCTTAGAAACTATGCTCACAATTCAGTGTCCAAGCAAACTTCCTTTCCTTTTTCAGTAACTCAGTGAGAGGTCTTGCTATCTTGGAGAACCCTTCAATGAATCTACGATAGTAACTTGCCATACCAAGGAAGCTTCTGACCTGCGACACTGACTTGGGTGACTCCCAATTGAGCACGTCTTGAACTTTGCTAGGGTTGACAGCAACTCCTTCTACAGACAAGGCATGCCCCAAAAAGGTGACTTCCTTCAATCAGAACTCACACTTGGTGAACTTGGCGTAGAGTTGGTGCTCCCTAAGCTTGTTCAGGACCAAGCGAAGGTGCTCTTCAGACTCTTCTTCACTCTTAGAGTATACCAGGATGTCATCAATAAAGACAATGACAAACATATCCAAATATTCCATAAACACTTTATTCATCAAGTTTATAAAGTAAGCAGGAGCATTAGTCAATCCAAAGGACATGACGATGTACTTATACAGCCTATATCGGGTTGAAAAAGTTGTCTTGTGGATGTCCGCTTGTCGGATCTTCAACTGATGGTATCCTGACCTTAGGTCTATCTTGGAGAACACTTCTGCTCCCTTCAACTAGTCGAACAGGTCGTCTATCCTGGGAAGAGGGTATTTGTTCTTGATGGTGACTTCATCGAGCACTCGATAGTCCACACATATCCGCTGAATACCATCCTTCTTCGCAACAAAGATCACTGGAGCTCCCCAAGGTGAAGAGTTTGGTTTGACAAAACCTTTGGCTTGCAACTCCTCAATCTATCTCTTCAGCTCAACCAAATCATCCACAGGCAGACGGTAGGGTCTCTTGGAGATGGGAGCAGTCCCAGGGGCTAGGTTGATGACAAACTCCAAATCTCTATCGGTGGCATTCTAGGCAACTCATCAGGGAAGACATCTGGAAACTCACGGACCATGGCCACTTCTTCCAAAGACACAACACTGGTACATCAAAGTAGTGCCCTCTCAGGTTTCACAGAGGAGGCTTCAAATTTCACTTTAATCCCCACTGGACTGATCAAGGCGACACTTCTACTACCACAATCCAGAACTGCTTGGTGACTAAACAGCCAATCCATGCCCAAGATCACATCTAGAGATTGGGTATCAATGAGGATCAGGTTGGTTAGAAATTCTACCCCTTCTATGATCACCTTAACTTGTGGGCAACCCTGGTTCGTACTTAACTCTAAACCGGGGGATTGAACCAACAAGGAGGTATTAAGAGCAACAACCTTCAATTGGTGCTTTGTAGCAAAACTCCAAGAGACAAACGAGTGGGAAGCTCCAGAATCAAACAAATGGTAGCAAGTGTTGAATTTACCAGGAACTTACCCAGTACGACGTCCGGGACTACTTGAGCTTCCTCCACGGTGACATGGTTCACACGACCTTTTCCAATAGGCTGGGAGGTCTTAGCGGAAACAGAGGTGGTCTGGGGAGGTCCATAGCCTGCTCCTGGCAAAGGAGATCGGGTTGGCGCAACTCCCAAGTTGACTTTGCCCGGAACTGGGACTTGCTTCAGAGGACAACTGTTGGCATAATGCCCCAATTGCTGGCAGTTAAAGCAGGTGATCCCTGTGACTGAGATGTTATTTCTTGGAGGTTGATTGACAGTGTTGTTGCTGCCGGGGCTAGGGCTTCGGAAATTTGGAGCTGCGGGACGAGGTGCTGCTACTACTGGGGAGATCCTGAATGTAGCCGAAGGAGCAAAACGAGCAGGAGGTTGAGCACTAGTCCTAGCTCTCTGCGTATGGCCTCGATGAACACCTAGCGACGATGTCTTCCTCTTATAAGATTCTGCAAGCTCACGGCGGGACTCCTCTTTGAGTAGGGTCTTGTTTACCAAGTACTGAAAATCGGCATAATCATTCCCAACAACTTGGACCTTCAAGCTTGGGATAAGCCCTCGCTTGAACCGCTTATATCGAGTATCATCAGTGGCAACATCCTCTGGGGCATAACGGGCGAGTTGAGTGAACTTGTTGAGGTACTCGCTCACTCACATGCCCCCTTGCTTCAACTCACAGAACTCATTCTTCTTCATCTCCACCTTCCCGTCGGGAATATGAGAACAACGGAAAGCCTCTGAAAATTCAACCCAAGTGATGCCCTGAGGATTGGCATGGGCGACACAATAACTCTCCCACCATTCAGCGGCGGTGCCCTCCAATTGGTGCGCGGAAAAAAGGACCTTCTCATGGCAGTACATTGGGTGATAGCAAGCTTCTTTTCAACTGAGCGCAACCAATCATCTGCGTCCAAAGGCTCGGAGGAACAAGAGAAAGTGGGTGGTCTGTTCCTCATGAACTCGGCCAGTATCAAATGAGGGAAAACTGGTGGCGGTGGCGGTGGCATGGCAGCTGCTTGGTGGCTCTAGTTCAGTGCTGCAATCAAGGCTGCAGTGGTCTGGTTCTGCTGAGCTACCATCTGGTTCATATTCTGCATCATAGCATTCATAAACTGGGCTTGAGCTGCCATGAACTGACTCATATTCTAATCTATCGGCGCAGCTGGAGGAGGTGGGGGTGGTGGCAAAGAGGAATCCACTGGTTCCTCTTGGCTGGCTGAACTACGAGTCTGAACTAGGGATGGCAATCGGGCGCGGAGGGCACGGGTAGTGCTCGCCCATACCCATGCCCGTGACCCCAATTTCCCCCCACGGGCATGCCCGCGAAGGACGACGGGTGAAGAACCTCGCCCATGCCCATCGCCCGCAGGCATGCCCGTGTACCCGCGAACAATGCATCACATATTCACATTCATGACAGGTGCCAGGTAGAAATATAGAAATCGTGTGGCATTATGATTCGGCAAGCGGTATTAGATTTGAAGGTTTTGAACAAGTCACACACAATGCTAGATGGCTTCCAAATGTGATGCACTGATGCTAACCTCTCTTTCTTCTCCATCGTCCTCCAAGGCATCTTCCTCCCAGGCTTCAATAGGAGCTAATAAAGCAGCTGCTCTCAATGATCGCCCACGCCTTTCCTGTCTCTCTTTGATCTCTTGGAGCTTTGTTTCTGTAGCCTTTTGCCACTGAACCGGGCAACCTAAGCTCAAGAGTTAAGACAATAGAGTAACCTACAGAAAATTAACCAACTTAAAACAGGTTAAGCAGCCTATATGTCCAACATTTTGCAGGCTCGACAAGAGAATTATCTCCAAGATCATCGTGTTTCTCTTGTAGAGGGCGAATTGTTCAGTGAATCCTTAATATTTTAGGAGGGAAAGGTAATTCAGGCTCACCTTTTGCGCTCTTTGGTTTTCCATGGTATCAAGCTGCCTCTGTCTAGATAATTCAAGCTCATCCTCCAGTATAAGCTCCAACGCTTCACAAATAGAAATGAACACTGTAGAACCAAGCTGGTGACTAGTGAGGTTTACATGAGAAATGGGTGATGTGGTTATGGAGTACCATATGAGAAACCCCCTTGAACACACTATAAATATACAACAAATCAACAAATGTGACATGGCAGACTGTTAGCCTTCAAATGATCCTGTGATGCCTTAATAATTGGGATCAAATCCTCTGCACAACCTTTTCAGTCATTTCCCCAAGGCAATACGGTACCTGAAGAAACCAACCATAAACCATAGGTATAACACACGTGGCAAACGCAGATGTGACGGAGAAATGGAGAGCAAACGCAGATACGGGGAGGAGAAAAGGAAGAGAGGGGGAGGGGCGAACGAGTAGGTATTTGGGGTTGGAGGAGAAGAGAGCGAGCTTGCTAACCATCTCGTCGCAGCACCGTAGTAGGTCGGCCTCCTTCTGGATCCCTTCCTGCCCCAAGCAAAGCAAAACCAAACCAAGCATGTAAGCACTCAACGAAAACAACACCAGAGGATTGATGATTAGGAGAAGAATCGAAGGAAACCTAGTCGAGGAAGGAGTTGGAGGCGAGGAAGTGGAGGTGGGATGCCTTGTCGAAGAGGGCGGGGAGGGGGAGGTCGGCGTCCTTCTCTGGCCCCAAGCCACAGGTAGAGATGGAGGAGGGAAGAGAGAAAGAAAGGAAAGAAAAAAACAGAGGGTGGTGGAACCGTGGAAGTGTCCGGAGGAGAGGGGCGGGGAGGTGGTGAAGGAGGAGGAGAAGCGGCGATGGAGGGCGGTGAGCTCAAAGAGGAAGGCGAGTGAGGAGAGGAGATTTGAGATTGGGGAGAGGCCAAGAGGGTGACTGCGGGAGGGCGGCGACTGATGGAGTGTTGGCCGAATGGGTGATGGCTCCGTGAATTAGGGTTTTCTTGGGCCTACCTGTCAGTGTGGAGTTGGTGGGTAAATGGGCGTAGCGGGCATGGGTGGAGCTCGCCCATACCCGCGCCTGTTTACCCGATGGGCAGAAGATTGCCCCCATTTTCATGCCTATAGGTAAAGAAAGCCTCCCATGCCCGACTCCATTAGGGTATTTACCCATGAGCACATGGGTAATCGGGCACAATTGCCATCTCTAGTTTGAACCATCTGCAAAAAGCTTCTCAAGCTTAATAGATGTGAAGACAGCACAATAGATAAGAGGGAATAGCACATGGGTGAGCAAGAACAAGGGAGAAAGACAGATCAACCTAACCGGGGAAAAGTAGGTTACACCCAAAGGAACAAATAGCTGGAGAGCTATTAAGAGGCAACAAAACTCAACAAAAGGCCAAGGACATGAACTGAACAACACTAGGCTAAGGAGGACCACTCTAGGCAGTTCTACTTACCTTACAAGGGTGGGCGGCCTAAAACAGAGCTCGATCCTACAGAGATTCCTGAGGTAAGAAGGTCAATTTAAGTTTGGAAAACAAGTTCCAGAGGGGGTAAGGGTGAGAGTCTAGGAATAAGACGAGAAAAAGAGTGAAGTAAGATGAGAGCATATTAGAGTAAGATGAGAAAAGAATAGCTACTCATGTTACTCTATTGGTTTGATTTAGATAATATATTTTGAACTCTTGACTAAAACAACCATACTAACTAGGGGTTCGTCCTTTAGTCGAAGAATGCTCTGATACCACCTGTGGCGGACCAGCCCGGGAGCACCCGGAGGTGTTCTCCCAGGACCACCTAGGAGGTCCAAACGAACCACCCGGAGATGTGGGAGGTCCTCCAAGAACACCCGAAGGTCACCCAAGACCACCCGAAGGGGCTTCCAGGACCACCCCGGAGGACTCCGAAGGTCCACCCGGAGGTCCTGCCAAGACCACCCGGAGGTCCCAGCCTCTGTGCACAACGAGCTAGTCCCAAGATCAGCAAGCTAGCTCGCACAGACTCAACAAGTGATGCCAACACATTCACACAACAGTCGATAGACGAAGCAGACAAAATAATACTACCAAAAGACATTATGGTCAAGCTTGTCTTTACAGGGGCGCCACGCAGAGCTAACAACAAAATAAAACCGCAGCGGAAACCAAAACACTTCGTAGGGCCAATCGACAAGCCCACGGGCCATCGAGTGGAGGACGTCTCCTAGCACGTAGGATCACCAAAGAACTCTTCTTCAAAGAGCTCAGAACACCCAGAGAGGTCTTCAGGTGCTAATTAACCAGAGGGCACAAAGCCATGAGTAATTTGAATGTACTCAGCAAGCCATAGAGAAATGTATGCAACTTATATTCATGCAAGTCATGCCAAGGATTAGCTGTAAGGTTAGTTTGTAGAAAGAAATATTTAAAGTGAATACAATAAGTAGATTGCAAAGCACAAGTTAAAAGAGATAATACATAAGTAAACAAGTTCTCTTTAAAACAACACGCAACCGCCCAGGTCGTGTGCCCAGACCACTCACAACCACCCTAGTCGAGAGCCAAAACCACTCAGAACCGACCTTTTTAGAAGAAACACTACCCCTTGCATGATATCACCGGGCGCTGTTCATAACCGGGGACACGGCTATTCGAATAGATTTACACTCTAGAGGTTGTACAGCTTTACCCACAATACATGGTCTCCCTAGGTGGTCTGGCATCCGAGGATGCCACTGCTCACTCCCTTAGGTAAGCAGCCTAGAGAGTGTGTCAAGGCCTTTACAAAGTCCTGACCTAACCTGGTTTTGCCCGCTAAGGATTCGCCATTTGGGGTCCCCTCTTGCACCAAGTGTGAATGTCTCACCCAGGGTTCACACCTCCACCAATGACAGAACCAAGTTAAGCATCGCTAATTAGTTGGCCCAGTCCACCTCATACAATGGACTTGTGGTTGCACGGTATGCAGATCAAAGACACACAAAGTTAAGTTCTTAGTTGGCTGCTCAGGCGAGGCCTCCTCATCCCAGTGTGCACACAACACTCCCTTTACTGCACGACCACTCGCCCCGAGCATAAAGCATTTGCGAGTTCAACCCGACCAAATAACCACCCAGTCAAAGGCACACAAGTTTTAACCACAGTGGCGCTGCCACAATTCCAGATCTCATTAGTCAAGTTTAAGCATCATGGAATCTTGTGAACGAGAGACTATCGTCTACTAAAGCATGGCTAAGCAAAAATAGCGCACCTGCGTTGGTATACAAAAACATCCAACTAAATAGAGAGCCCTCCTAAGGTGTCCAAAGGTTCATGACAATCATGCTGATTTTCAATTATGCCAAGGAGTCATATTGACAAGTGGGTGATGTAACTACTCGCAAAGCCATTTTTACACAAATAGCCATGCAGGTTGATATAAAACAGAATACTTTTTAGAAAATGGGTGCAAAATGACCAAGGCCTATGACTTGCTTTCACTGAAGTATTGAGCTTCTTCGATGGGAAATGTTGGGTCCATGAGGTCTTCAAAACAGCCAGATTCTACACGTGCGAAAGAAACCAAGTCAATAAAGCAAATCCACAAAACTCCAAAGAAAAGAAACAAACCAGAGCTAAAAAAGAGAAATGTAACAGAAGCAAAGGGAGGAACTTGAATCACTCGCTTCGGTGCCTCAAACAAGGGAGAGAGAGTTCTTGGAGAGGAGGTCTAAGCTGAGAAGGAGAGATCCAACGCTCAATAAAACAAAAAGGAGACATGAGATCTCACTGGTGCTTTATGCATGCATGGGGAGGGTCCTAAGGGAGGGAGGACGGCACATTAAATGCACACAACGGGAGCAAGTAAAGACGGGACAAGAGCAGGCAAAAGAAATGATAACAGATGCAGAAAGGTATGGTGGAGGTGACAGCATAGTCTAAAAAGGTACAATGGAAAAGACAGCATTTAATGCAACGCAGCAGCATTTAATGCGCATGGACTCGCGGCACTGGGACACGACAAGAGGAGGAAGAAGGTGAGTAGAGGACCAGGGAAGGTGGTCCCACTGAAGAGGTGGTCGTGACCAAGGGGGAGGTCATGACCGCAAAGGTGATCTTTGCAAAAAAAAAGACTAGGAGGTCCCGAGGACAAGGAGGTCCTAAGGAGTCGTGACCGCAAAGGTGGTCTTTGCAAAAAACCAAGAGGTCCTGAGGACAAGGAGGTCCTGAGGAGGTCATGACCGCAAAGGTGGTCTTTGCAAAAAGACCAGGAGGTCCTGAAGGTGAAGATGAATTAAGGGGAGGTCCTGACGGTCAAGATGAATCAAGGGGAGTGAAGCGATAGCGAGGAAAACGCGGGGAAAGCTGGGGCCGTCAGATCTCGATCAAATGGAGAAAAGCGATTGGGCCGTTTGGACCGAGCGAATGCGCCAACAAGATCAAACTGTCCAACACAAATCAAACGGTACAAAAGCGATAGAGGTCTGGACCAAGCGGAAGGCTCGAACGGACGTGGGGGGAGGTCCAAATGAACACTGAGGAGGTCCAATTGAACACGAAGGAGGTCCAATTGAACACGGAGAAAAGCAACCTGAATTGAAATTTTCAGAATTTAAGTATGTTTGAAACACAAACCCGAGCTTGAAGCACCTTGAGGGCGGTTGTGACCCAAAGAGGAAGTTAAAACCGAAGGAAAGTTCAAACAGAAAAGGAGGTCTAAACCATAGAGATTCAAACCAACAAAGAGGAGGTCTGGGCTAAAGGAAATCCAATCAAAAGAGACGAGGGAAAATCCAGAAAGATAAGGGAAGTCTGGAGAGGTCTGAACGCAGAGAGAGAGAGAGAGAGAGAGAGAGAGAGAGAGAGAGGAAAAGCAACACCGAAGCTCAACCAACTCCAAATAAGCCAAGCTTTCACATTAGTTGAAGTTCGATTAATTCATATTAAATCACCAAAATTTCAAAGTCTTCAGGTTAAGCGTGACTGATTCGACAAAGCCGAATTGTTATTTTATTTTGGAAAACTTACAAGAACTCTAGGAAATTTGGGATGTTACAGGTAGACTGGCTGTGGCTTCGAGATAGAAAATATCTAAAATGTCCCAAGAACAGTAATGGCTCGTTGATGCCGTTTAACATAATTAACAACATTTAACGACAATTGAGGATTATTAACGACGATTAATAATTATTAAAAACATTTATTACAACCAATAATTATTAAAAATAATTATTATAATGAATAAATATTACAGTAAATAATTATTAAGACAAAAAAATATTACATAAATAATTATTAAAAATATCATATCAAATAATTCACGAGTCAAAGCATAGTATAGCTTCAGATTGGGCATCAGTCAATAATCTAAAACTCTTGAGCTAAACCCCACATATAATCAATTAGTCCATAAGACCCTTCTGGATATCCAATCTTGATCCGCTAATCTATCACTGTGCACGATCTTAAGCATTGTTTTCCCCCATAAATGGAATAGACTGCACAAGCATGCTGTTTTTTTTAGTCATAGAGGATCTACTTCCAATTTTGTACCTGTTGTAGCACCCCTGATGGCCATGTTCTCTATGAAATAAATTTCGTCTTCATGGCTGCTCACAAACTTCGTCTGGTTTGTTAGTAACAATAAGATTTCCATCAGTAATACATTCATGAAAAATAAGCCTACAGATATGCATAGTAAAACACACAAGTTCCTTGGACAAAATATTTAGAAATCTATCAATTTTGGCTTGATGCTTCAGGAAAAATGGGCGCAAGTATCTTTTACACACATGCTTTGATCCCTGAAAGGAAAAATAACACAGCTGTTGGTACAAAAAAAATGGTCAAGAATTCTATTGGACCATTCATTGCCAAAGATAGATTGAACTTTAGTCAACAATAATATATCATTATCTGCCTGAAAGGATGCACAAATCTTGCAACATAAGCATGAACATGATGTTTAAAGCTCTATAGAAAGTATGTAACCACAGACTTTCAGCTAGATAATCTCAGAACATTGTGCTTGACAGGAAAAGGAAAAAGAGATTGGGCCAAGCAATGCATAGAGAACAAATGCCATGAACATCATGATTTGAGCTAAAAGTCGTATAACCAAGAGCAAAGGGGGAGGGCGGCTGCGGCTGCGGCTCGGGAGGTGGAGGGAGGAAGCGGGCGGCGGCGGGCGGCGGCGGGCAAGATCCAATGACAACTAGAAAGAGGAGGCTAAAGACTGGCGGTGGGGTGGAGGCCGGCGGCGGGTGGAGGCCGAAGGCAGGCGACGAGGTCGAGGGAGGGAGACGGCGGAGGAGGAGAGAGCCAGAGGAGGTAGATCTAGATATATCCAGGGCCAAGGGAGGAGGAGGGAGTCGGGGAGGAGGGAGGCGGCGGCGGCACGGGCAGAGGAGGGAGGGAGGCGGCGCCGAGGCGGGAGGAGGAGGATGGGCGGCGAAGGCTGCGAGGCTGGAGGACGGGCACGAGGGATGATCGGGCGCCGGGGAGGAGGGAGGGAGGCGACGCCGGGGCGGGAGGAGGAGGGTGGGCAGGAAAGGCGACGAGGGAGGAGGATGGGCATGGGAGGGAGGAGCAGGTGAGTGAGTTGGGCACAGGAGGGAGGCGCGCGGCTAGGTTTGCGGGCAACAGAGGGTGGGGATTTTATTCAGTGGCAAACGCAGGTAAATACCCTTTGGGGTGCGTTTGGTACATGTAATCTCATATTCCCCTGTAATCTAATATTCTTCTCAATCTGGTTACTGGTAAACACATTACCAATAATCTAATATTCCAACGTTTGGTTGATTTGAATGAAACTATATATTAGTTTTTATCATAATTTTAAACCATGAAGGTTAATATATATAAATTTTGAATTTTACAATTTAAAATTCTAACATTTAGAATTTCATTTTTTATGATTCAAAAGTTTAAATTTTGGATTTTGAAATTTTAAATTTTAAAATTTGAGTTTTGGAGTTTAAATTCTCATTATTTGAAATTCCAAAACTCAAAATTGAAACTTTTAAAATTCGGATTTATAAAATTTAATTCACGGAATTTGAATATCTAAAATCTAGAATTCGAAAGAAAGAAAAAAAGATTTTTGAAACCCAACCTTGAAATTTTGAATTTTCAAATTTAAATTGTCTTAATTTAAGATTCCAAAATTTAGTATTCAATTTTTTGATATTTTGGTTTCAAAATTCATATTTTGAAAAAATGTTTTTAAAATTCCATAATTCAAATATTCGAATGTTAAAATAAATCATAATTTGGATTTTAAATTTTGAAAGTTCAAAATTTAACTGTAACAAATATTACTTTTCCCTTTTCTACGGGAAAGAGATTCCTAAAATTGATGGTAATCTGTTTTCCAAGGTAATCTTAGATTCCTAATTTAGATTCCTAGATGTTTTACCAAACAAAGTAATCTCATAGGATTACTAGAGGATTCCTAGTAATCTTCAGAGGATTCCGCCAACCAAACGCACCCTTGGAGGTAAACTAGGATCGGAGGATGTGGGAAGTCGTGGGAAACTGTCGAAAGGCGGCTTCTAGTGTTCGGCTTTCTCCCAATAGACGCGACTTTTGGCTTCAAAAAAAGCCGCATAAAAAAGGCATCCATTTGGTTCGGCTTCTGGCTTTTCTGAGTGAAAAACCGAAGCCAAAGCCAAATCAAACAGACCCTTTATCTGGGCTAATAGTCACCTCCCGCCAATGGCACATCATTGCCCCCAACACTAATTAAGGCCCTATTTAGAAAGCGAAATTATTTCTAGATTCCGGTGTCAATTGAAATGTTTCATCTGAAATTCTTGCCCTAAGCCACGGTAATACTCTCCCATGTAGTTGTAAAATTGTATTTAATTGGTATGTACTAGACCTTATTAGCTTACTATTACCTTCTGTTTTGTTTACTGCTCCTGGGAATTTTGGTGACAAAATATTCTGAATTCATTAACTTTACATAAAACTTACCGCTAAAGCTAGCTTAAATATAATTCTTGTTTATAGTATGTCAATCTTTGGGAAGTTTAATTCCGATTCCTATTAAATGTACATACGTTCATTTTACTCTACTCGTGACGAGTTAGCAAAGGCGGAGATCACTGTTGTATGTAGTAAGTACTTTGTGTGTGAAGCATTTTCCCTTGATAAAATTGGTGCCGTTGTGTTTGTAGGGTTGACCTCTCTAACTGCAAAAGTACACAGCCCTCGTTACTCAATATACTTCTCTTGTTCTTTACCTGGTTATTTGTAGTTTTTAGTTAGGGACCATGAAGGTTATTGTACAATTTGAGCTCTCTAGAGTAGATTTCCAAATCCTAACGTAGTTCTCTTGGACAGTGTTAGCGACTAGAGAGGGTGAATAGGAGCCAATTTTTTTTTCTTTTCTTGAATTCTATTCTATTTTCACTCCAATAGCTATGCAAAGTTACTAAGATCAAGGTTGAGCTGAAACAAAGAAAATCAAACTTTAGCACCGCTCGGCCAGTCTGACCACCATGTAAAGGCGGTCTGATCGCTCCTAGGGCTAGTTTGATAGCTCCCCTAGACAGACTGCAAAATTAGCACGATTTAGATCCACAAAAGACCTAATTTTGATATATAAATTCAAAGCACTTGAGATTTAAGACATAGCTCAATAAAAATGTTAGGAACCTACTCAAACCAAATATCGAGACAATCCTAGCCAAGGTTCCATGAATTTCTTGATTGAAAGCAAGAGAGCTCTAAATTGGGTGAAAACCTAAACTTGATCCAAAGGCTTGGTGGATGAAAGATAGTCAAAACGACTTTAGATCAACTTCCACAAGGCATAGCAAGCTAGATCATAGTAAAAGACTAAGATAAAACCCTTAGAATACGAGAACCCAAAATCACAAGAAAGAGAGCAAAAATCAGAGATAACTTATCTTTGCACGAATTGATTGGATTAATATTGAAGAATTGAAGGTTTATAGCTACTCTACCATAGAGGACAAAAGCTCACTCAGGAGCACGCAATCCTACTAATTTTTTCTCAATATATCTCTCAAACACTAGCCTTCTCTATTCTCTTCACTTTCCCTAAATCTCAAATTAGGGTTTATAGGTTTGGGTGGTATACAAATCCTGCACCACCCCTTATATAGTGGAGGCTATGTTTAGATAGAAAACCCTAACGGGCACCCGTTAAGCCCACACACAAACATGTCTCACACTCACACACACTTCTCAAAGCGGATGACGATCTGACGCCCCGGAATCCGTCTCTTCATAATATTATCCTCATCATGACCTAAATTGTTTCTCCTTTGTACCGGCATATGCTGCGGTTTCTTCAAGGTCACCAACTCGCTTCTCGATCCCTCCATCCTTAACCTAGTCCAAACATGTAAAGCATTCCCATGCTTCGCGAAACATAGGTTAATTAATGACTTTTCTCATGCCAGCAAGTCTCTCCGATCCGGCTCTCACCGGGCCACCTCAACACTTACACCGGCTCAAGCACTTGATAAACCCCATTGTACCAAACATCCTGTTTTTTTTGTTCTTGTCCATATTGCGCCTTGCTTGAGATCAACCACTTCACTCGGCATCCTTGATCTATCTGGACCTTGATTTCACCAAACCAAGTCCCGATCATCGTCGTCGTTGACTGTAATTGACTCTAAACATTCATGTACAACAATAGACCAAGAAATCGATTTAGGACATAAGTTCTTCGCAACTTGACCCATTATGCAACTCATATGCACTAAACCTAAGACTGGCCAATTCACAAAAATTCAGCTCAACTCACTACACTGAAACCACCATGGAGAGAAAACCAGAAAACACCTCTCTATGGACTTTTCAATTAAACTATATCTAGTTTCGCGTCCACTCTCTATTTTCAATGGCACCTGGTGCGAACACATCCCAAACACTCCCACACAGGTTGTGACACCCTGGTTTTTGGAGTTTTTTGATAATTTTAAAATAAAACAAACCATTTGATTTTATCAAAGTCTAAAAGCTTAATTTGAGATTTTTGAATAGTTTCTAATTGATTAACTCGAACTTCAACTAAATTCCTGTTGGTTTGTCGGGTTTGTGGGAGTGTTGGAGCTCTAGTGTTCTCTCCCCTTCTATGTTCGTTTCATTTTCCCTTCAGCCAACCTTCCTCTTTGGTTTAGACCTCTCTAGACCTAGACCTCCCTTGTGTTTGGACCTCTTCTCGGTTCTGATCTCCCTTTTAGGTCACAACCACCCTCGAGCACCAATCATTTTTTTTTCATTTGTGACATTAACTGCACTATTCAAATGTGAGGCCAGGCTAGGCATGAAAAGCCCAAGCAAGGCTTGAGCCCAATTCGGCATGACATGGCCAGTCCTAAAGGCCAAAAAAACCCAAAAAATGTATTTTAGAAAATAAAAGGTATTATTTTATTATTTTCAAATAAAATATATTTTAATTTTTTTGAATGAAAAATTTATCGGCCTTCGTCGAGCTTAGGGCCAGCCCCTAGGGCCGAAAATTAGGGATTTGGTTTGATCAGCAAATCTTAGATATAATTCGAGTAAAAGGATTGCGCCAACAATGGAAAAAAAACTAACTAATTTGGAAGACAATACTATATAATGGATGGATATCATCTAAATACAATACTATACTCCCTCCGTTCTTGAATAGACGATATTTTAGGATTTTTAGTTCAACCAAAACATGTGTAGAAATGATTAAATCGCCCTCATTATCTATTCAATAGCGTAATTAGTTCCATACTTGAGTTGGATTGCTGGCTGCACATTCAATACTAATGCACGCATGCATCATGCGTGCATGAACCATATGGATGGAGGTGTAGTTGTTGTTCCTTGGGGCTGTGCATATCCTTTAAAAATAATCCGAGTTACGCTAAAGAAGCTAAATTATAAATACCATAGTGTTATGAAGGGAAGGGTATGTAAGGAAAGAAGTGTGAGAAGTTATCTCAAAATTGTAGAATGACATGTATTTAGAAATAAAATTTGAAAGCTAGCTAAAATAACATGTATTTAGGAACAGAAGGAGTATATAACAGTTTGTCTATCTCAAAAAACAAAGGCATCTCCAAACCCATGGTCTTTGTCACTGTCTCATGCTACTGTCTCTAGCATGCTCCATATTATCTACCAACAACTTTATAGTGAGCTTCTTCGATCTTTTATCTGTAAGCGCTGGCCATATTTTTCACCCAATCCTGGTCCTCTTGTCAGTCTTTTTGTTATTTTACCTTCAAATAATCTCTCCATTCTCTCCCCTATGTCGATTCTTCATCTTGACATGCCGCCACCGCTAGATTTGTCGCTAATGACGACTGATCTTGCAGCCGGTGGTTCCCAGACACCTCCCCACTCTACCCTGTTGCACCTCTGCCTTTTTCCTCAACACAAAACTTTTACGAAATCTAATTATACGGGCAAAAGATTAAACCGTCCTTGAAGAGCTTTCACTCATACGGACTATAAATATAAGGACCCCCATGTACAACAGAAATACAGATACATAAAGATCTTGGATCATCCTCTATACACTTGTATTCATCCTGCTACTATTGTCTTCATGTGATTGCTCACGTATGGATTGATCTACGAGTCAGTAATGTGATAACTACCGAAATCTCAAGACGTTATTAGCACGAATCGCTCTACACGGCCAAATCGGATATGTTGTTCTAATTGTTGGCAATTAGATCGGTATTGCATTGATCATCTTCCCTGTTCGGCGAATCACTGATCTCTTTTCATATGAGCATTGTTCATAATTCTAAAGAGTTATTGTTCATATTAAAAAAAACGATCTATCGTCGGCCCGATGCCGGCCACCACCTCTGTCGACCTAATGTCGTCAGTGCCAACCCAACACCGCCCCACTAGCCGCCGGCGCCGCGCTGTGCCCCCTAGGCCGCCTGTGCCCGACACACGCTATTGCATGCTGTCCAACCACACTGTGCACCCGCCGCACCACCGTGCCCGGTGGGCCCACTGCATGCCATGCACGTGCTCCTGTCGCCGTGACGCTGTGCCAGCCGTGCACGCTGTGTCGCTCACTCCCGTGCGTGGCCCCGCTAGCCTGACGCCACTGCCCGTCGTGCCTCACGCCCAAGGTCGTTGCTGAGACGCCGAGAGCTGCTCCATGGGCACTAGGGTTTAGTGCCCACTCCTTTTTGATCGGGCCCAAGCAAACCGGGTGGTGCAATGGGTCGGTTCAACCCACAAGTTTATTTTTGGGAGAGAGAAAAAAGAAATAAAAAAAGGGAAATCCCAAAAAATTGCCAAAAGTGGAAATTCTTAAAATCACGAGGAAAGTTTGCGGATAAGAATATTTTTAGAAAACCCCCTGAAGTTTTGGGAAATTACGGCGGATTTCGGATTTTCACCTATTCTTGCAAAATAACCATTCAAGTATCCGATTTTTGCGTCTGCTCAATATGATCTATGGTTATTTTTAATCTAGTCCTCGTATTATGGTTATTTGCTTTAATATTATTTTTCATGCAATAACCCTAAATTAATCCTAGAAACTAATTTCTAGGGTATGTGAGCTTCCATAAATTGTGAAACCTTAGACCTAATACACCTTGGAAGCATCATATTTTTATGGTTTATTTTCCCTGGTATTGTGTGTTTTGGGAAATTAATTAGTGGGTTTAGTAATTCTAAAAATTGCTCCCAAACCTTAAAAATTATCAGAAAACCCAAAAAATACTAGGAAAATTCTGAGAAATGTATAAAATTATCTACTAAATAGATAAAATTAATCTTTACTATTTTGCACTCATTGCTTTGCCAGCTGCAAACATAAAAAATTACACGAATTATGTAGGACATATTTGACATCTCTAAGTGGATATTTGTTTGTCCTGGAAGACGGTAATGATAAGCCCATATTATGCTCTATGGAAACCTGTAGCGATCTCCTAGTTATCCCTTAATTTTGTAAAGATGTTGTTTTCTTGCACGAGTTGCATTAGTAGTATAGATTCAGCTCCTGTTGAGCTTGGTCCTACTCCTGCTGAGCATCTCTTATCTTTTTTGTTAGAGTGGAACCTTATGCATTAGATTGTTATTTCCCAGATGTCATAAACAAAATAATAGTCTAATTTGTTCTATTAAAGTCTTATCTCCTGCTAAATACTTGATTAAATTTGCTTAGTAGAACATATTGCCAGTAGCATATTTTACCTATAGTAAAATAATTAATCTTGTATGGAACAAATTTTATAAACAGTATGCCTAAAAATTTAAAATATGATGCCATGCCTTGCTAACAAAATATTGTACATATGCTCTTCATATCTAATAAGCCTTAATTCACTAGCTTGTAGTGCACGAATGCCCAGATGGCAAAAAGGAAACTATGCCTAGTCATATGTTGATCTCTAATGGATTACTTTGGCTAGAAAACACCATATTCCTCAAACAAGTACATAATAACTTCAGCTCTAAGACTTGGAGTCTATATAACACTATCCTCCACAACATTGATTTCTTAATTGAAGAATTTTGTAAGCAGAATGTTATAGAGTATATATTGGTTTCACGCCAACAAAATTGTACTCCTGTTGAAGTATGATTGCAAATCTTTGCTATAACTTCGAGTTGATTTCAATCAAATGTCTGATGCACACGTTATCACTTGGGATTTTTATAGTTGACATGAAAAGGAGGAGGATGTTGGGCTTGTATGGGATATTGGAACCTAAGAGGCATAGAAAAATATTCAAACAAGAGTCATGGTAGGAACAGTGGTATATCCTAGGTCAAAGCCAGAAGAAAATTAGCCCAAATCAATAAATTAATCTAGTTTATTTTGGGAGATAATTATAGTAAATTGCATGATTATTATCCTTATCTAGTTGATATGGAAAATGACATTTATGATATTGTCGATACTCATGCTGTTGGCAACCACAATCATTACTGCCCACGAATGACAATTGATTTGTGTCTTCAGCAATATGTTAACCGCCAGCATGCGGGAATGCACACAGCAAGTCGACGGCGCTTGACATAGTCGCACATATGCCATGTTGGGTATGCACCGAAGTGTGTTATACTCATCAGAAATAACATATGCATAAATTGGTAAATACGGTCTGCAACTGCATCACCACCAGAAGCCATGCCACTTGCTTGAAGCAAATATAGCTCCCAAAATAAAATATAATGACATATTGGATTTTGTTGATCTTGAATGATCTAAATTTGGCCATACTAATTCTTTCATTACAAATTAAAATAAGGTATATAATTTATCACGTTTAATTAAATATAGTGTTCCTATTTGACAATAAATATTCTCATCGAATAGTTATACTATTTGGGTGATTCAACTAGATTTGAAGTCTAGAAGAAAATCCAGTATTTTTGTGCAGATTAACTATGGTCAAATATTTTATATTCCAGCATTATATTTATGTTTCTAAAGAGCATCCTGTAGTTTTATATTGTTAGAACATACTACTTATGACCAAAAGAAAATATGTTGCGTAATTATAAACTTGAAGTTTAATGGTCCAAATTATTTAAAATATGGCATGAGTAATTGGATCAAAACTTGGGCAAATAATAAAGAAGCTAGTCTATATAATAAGTCTGCCAACTCTCAGACCCCGTATAGGACCTTCGTCGCAGATTAATAACCAACTACAAGTTGGAATATCCTACAGAATGTTAGGATCATATAGTTTTCTTGCCACTGCACTGATAAAAGTCTAGTTCACTACATATAATTATCAAACCCCTTGTTGAAATAAGTGTGTTAGAGGAATCAAACATTTCCCACATGTTGTCACCATTGTAGCATACACATTTGGGCCACCACAAGTTGTTGGAGATCATATTGGATCTGAAATTCAATCAATCATGTGCCCATAATTTGGGAATTTTGTGGTATGCTATTAATAAAGACCGAATCTCGGTATTAGGGGGAGAGAAATGGCCAAAAGTTTGAATATCGTCGGATTTTCTAGAAGAAAAAGATCTTTAGTACTAAGATACATGCACTAGTCAAACTAAACTTAAGGTCTAGATTATACTCTGTACACCAGAAGCGGGGAGCCTGCCAAATACTTTCCAATTATGAAGGAGTTACCATAGTGTTTACTTGCAATAAATACGTCGCTAAGAGTGAAATATCCTAGGTTGAATAGTATATCCACTTATGCAAAATTGACTTATTGGTTCTTGATCAAAATATGAGGGGACGCCTGCGGGTCTAAGATCTAATGACACTAGTCAAAAAAATTATTAATCACTCCTTTAACTCTCTTGAAGAGAACTCACCTTGAAAGTGAAATACCTCATGAAGAGGTTCATTATGAAGATGAAAGCTCCAGCAACTTGATGTGCACATATTACAATGCTGGGAATGCGAAACGACCAAGAATATTTTGTTTGGCAAATGACAAAGATCTGGTTAACACTAAGATACCCTCAATTTGGAGGATATGGGAGAAAAGTTGTCAACAACCACTTTGCCTCTACATTTGCTAAAGTTTCTCTTACGAGAACACGGATTCGAAACCAAAGTCCATGCTGGAGTGCTTGAAGCGTTCATATCGGGTCACATAATGAAAGCATATGAGGCTGAACCAAAATTGCTAAATAAAAGTCTTGGAACTAAATAGTTCAGGCTTGATGGGTCATTATGAAGATAATGAAGTGGTGAAAGCTATGGTTCAAAGGTCCCCGTATAGACCGTTACTCTATTATAAATGATATAATGTTCTATTGCATAATAATTCTGTCAAATGGCATGAACAAATAAATAAAATATGTTGTCAATGGGTTCTGAAAATTCTTGATGAGATCCTCGAAGGACTCAAAATTCCTAGTAAGAAAGGAAATAAAATAGCAATATATATAAAACTCATGCCCAATAGTCTCTTACCTATAGTAACTTAGTAAGAGCATCTCCATGAAGAAAAATTATCTTACTAGTCGATCTCTTAATCACACTAATGATCATATAATCCATAGAAGTGGACAAAGACCCATCAAGACCCGAAGGAATAAAATGAGGAACCTAAAGACCATAAGTGCACCACACAAGCTCTTACAAAGTGCATCTTCCACCAGAAGTTAGTGGAATGATGGTTTCCTCTAGTACTATGATGGTACGACATACATTGGTGATATTGGCAATTAATCCTCTATACGCCAAAACTAATACTTGTTATATTTTACTCTAGAGTGGTACAACCATACTTTATAGTTCTGCAAGACATGCTTGTTGTAACTTTAACCACCTAGAGATAATTACAAAATATTAAGACTCTGAAAGATTTTGATAAATCATATCTGGAAGGCATACGACTTTGCAACTAGTATTACATCATATCCTCTGCAAGGATAATCTACTTGTGTTGCACAATCGAATAGTGGTATTTGATAAGTTAAGCATGTTACTCCCAAATAGTCTTTATCCTAAAATCTCTAGATGAGTAATAGGATATTTGTATGTAAGACTCTGAATTGTGGTAATCTAGTTGATTTGATCACAATATACTTGCCTATATTAATTTGAAAAATGTATGAAAGGCATTAGAGCAACAAGACTTCAATGGAAGTTGTCTTTAGAGGGAGAATATGCTAAACACTGATCATTATACTTGAGATTTTGAAAATCTTAATCAAACCTAGAAGGTGTTGATACAATGATTACTGCTTAAATTTACCTTGAAGGTTTTACCACTTAACAATTTAGACCTAGTTGGTCGACAATGCAAATATCATGAAGATCATGCATAGGTCCTGATGATCATTACTAAATTCTAAAGATATGACATCGACTATTACACAAATGTAATGTCTGAAAGCCCACAACACCTTGGCCCATTAGGGCAACCATCCAAGTAGAGGGGCAGCCATGCTCTTGTAGCACACACTGTAGCGCCGCCATCTGTAGCAGCCCCTCCTCCCCATTGCATCTCCACCTCTTTCCCCTCCCTTGCGTCTCCACCTCCTCCCCTTTGTGGCGGCCAAATCTCTATAGTGCAAAATCCTAGAATGGATTTATATTACTTTGTGTTGGCCGTCAAGTGCGGTTAGTGAGTTATGATTTTTAAGATTGTTGTTCCGCATCTCATTTAGGCAGTTTGTAGAAAACCATCTAAAGTGGAAATCTGAGAACCCAAGTATAACAAAAGTTTAGATAATTGTTGCTACTTCTACTAACCACTCAAAGATTATAGCACTATATGAAGCCTCACTTGAACGTGTTTGTTGGTCTTGTTGTGCTAGTATATTCAATTCACATCTTAGTTATATTCTTAATGTTTAGGTGGGGATTAACAACATCCATTGTTTGTTAAAGTATTGTGGCATTAATATTGCATAGCAAGATGGATTACAATGCTCCTCAAATATCTATGAAGATAATGTTGCTTGTATTACACAAATGTAAACGAGTTATGTCAAGAGTAACATCATAAAACACATTGCTCCTAAATTTTTTTATCCTCATGAAATCCAGAAGTATAGTTAGGTAAAGATCCTGCAAACAAAGTCTTGACAAAATCCAATTGATTTATTAAATAAGTCTCCGGGCTCATGTCCCGGGTGTTACATGTAAACGAGTTATGTCATAACATCATGAAACACATTGCTCCTAAATTTTTTATCCTCCAAAGATGCATTCATCGCATTGGAATAAGACGATTTAAAGAGTTTTAGTGTTCAAGGGGAGTAGTTCCCTAGATCATAAACCTTATCAAATCCTAAGGATTTATCCAAAATCAGGAAGATTGGATCCCGAAGATTAAACATTGTACTCTTTTCCTTAGTGAGTTTTTCTGAAGTTTTCTTACATAAAGGTTTTTAGTGAGACAACAAGTGTAATACAATTTACGAATGTAATGTACTCTTTTCTCCATTTCTTTTTTCCTAATAGGTTTTTGGAAGGAGTTTTTGATGACACATTTGCATATCATTGTCTATTGCTCAAGGGGGGTGTTACGAAACCGCCCCTAGAGGGCTTTCACCCCTACGGGCTATAAATAAGAGAAGCCCCCTCCATGTACAACAGAAATACAATTGAATAAAGATCTTAGATCCTCCTCTATACACTTGTGTTTATTCTGCTCCTATTGTGTTAATGTGATTGCTCATGTATGAATTGATCTACGAGTCAGCAATATGACGACTACCAAAATCTCAAAACCTTCATGTACTTACTCATCCACGTAGTATTCAGTTGCCTTTGTGGCAATCTCACTGGTTGGCACCCACCAACAGCCTCCTATCGGGCTCGTGAGCCTACTTTAAGCCGATCCCCTCTAGCCCTAGACGCCCGCCTCTCCATATTTTCAGCATCACAGTAGGTTAGAAAGGCCACATACCACGAACCTAATCCGCGAAACCCACTATAACACATCACGTTGGCACTGTTTACAACTATTTAAGACACTATTTAGCATTGTTTGCAACTATTTTGCACTATAGCACTTCTACTCGAGTAGATTGGAAGCACGGTAGGAACCTACATCACATTCCTGTCACGGTGCCATTTTTGTAATTGCGTACGAGCAGTGGCTACTTTTGTTATTACAAATTAAAAACACGCCAAATCAACCAAAAACTCCAAAATTCATCAAGGAGATCGCCATCCCAGTCGCCATGATTAGATCCAGCTCATCATCGTTCAGATCAAACCAAACCCAGGTCCTAAGCTAACAACACGAATGATCCAATGGTGTTGTCCGTCGTTGGGTCCTACGAAGAGGCCAACGCTCTCTTGGGACATGGCTTCACTCTCTTTCTTGCCTCTTGTCCTTCACTTCACATTGAAGAATCTTGGGCTAAAATGGAATATTTTTCAAATAAAATAGCAAAACTAGTCCTCCCCGTGAACAAAATCACAAAAATGGCACCCCCTACCGCTAAAAATGCCACGACAAGACATGTGTCGATCTCCTAGCCGGCGGTAGGTGGCCTGCCACATACCCAGACCGCAACATGCCACCTACCGTGAGCCCAGTCGGCGGCAGGTGACCTGCGAATGTTCTTGCCACACCTTCATATCGATCTGCCGCAGACTAGGCACGCAGTAGGTGGCCTGCCGTGGTCTGGGTGCGCGGTAGGTTGCCTGACGCCAACTGGGAGCTCGACACATGGTCTGCTGTGACATTTTAGCTCTGTAAAGGTGTCATTTTGTCATTTCGGATGTAGGGCTATTTTTTTGCTGCGTTTAAAAAGTGGCTAAATCAGCCTAAAACCTCCCATCGAACTGCTTCCAACATGGCAGTCAAACAACGTCCGACGTGGCTGGACCAAACTGACAGCTTGTTGTAAAATTAGCGATTTTAGCAAATATTCATAATTATTTCCAGCATAAATTACAATAATTAAAGCATAATTCCAACAACATATAATTGACAAGAATGACATAGCAATATGTAAAAATCTTATGTCAATTAAATATGATAATATACTCAAAAGATAGGACTTGAAAACAAGTAAAATCGGCATAATGCTCAGATTTAAAATATTTATTTATTTGCTCTCACATTTCAGGCTGCTTAAGATGAAATCTTGGCTTCCTCGTCACTTTTGTCAATATTCTTCACTAATTAAATATAACAGTTACAAATCAGACTTTGAGTTCAAACTAATGCTTTACTAATATGTTAAGATTTATTTAATAAACAACAATCATACTTTCAGTTAATCAGAGGATCATTTATTCAACAGTGTATATGGAATCACAATTTCAGCACATTAGACTTTTTGCAAATAGGATATCATAGTGCAAAGAGTTCACATAGGATCAACAAAATCTTAGAACAAAATGATCAAGCTCCTTCCAGTCACAACTGAGCTACAGAGAGTATCAGAACAAAAATTGCTAGAGATAAAAACTGGCAATAGTAAGCAATTCAATTGGCTCAAGTCTGATTTAGTTATCAATTCAATTTCATAACATGACAATCATCATCATCGAGCAATAATCCGTGCCCACTACATTACTAAGCAATATCTCCCAGTGCTAGAGTCAATCAAATTAACACACAATTTGAAACATCAACTAGCATAGCACATATGCAAAGTAATGCATAAAAATAAAAACAGCAATACTCACGATGCGGATGGTAATCAAAGCCACCGAGTAGTAAACCAAGCAAGGCACGTCGAATGGCGCTATCTCAGAAAACCAATCGCCTCGCTATGCCGTGTTTGAACAAACGAGGTCGTCGGAGATACAATACCAATTCGTAATCTGGGACACACCAAATTGCAAAGTCGAGGTACAGGTGATGCCACACAAGAACCAACAGAGGATGCACTGGCCGAATACACCCTTAGAGTAAGAGACCACCACGGATCCGAGGTAATCACACCCGAATCAACCAAGAGTCGGCCTGGTCCAAAGTCAACAAAGCAAGACCCAAAAATCCCTCATCGTACAATCACTAGAGGATATAGCGTAAGAGAGAAATCAAGGTGTGCAAGGTTGAAGATGAACCGAACCTCATTGCTAACAAGGTCAAGACCAACCCGGCGGCGCACAAGCCAACTCAAGATCAAAACCAAATCGGAAAAACGAAGGAACCAAAGGTAAGACTAACTCGGTTTTTCGGGGTGAGAAAAAAGGAGGAGGAGGGGAGACGCCATTTCAAGACGAGGAGGAGGAGATCCGACCGAGCCGCCGCTGCCAACTGCCGGGCGCTATGCGTGTCGGCGCTTGCGCAACTACCACCCGAGCCACCGCCAGCCAGAGAAAGGGAAAACCCCAATCCCTTGCACTGCCAATGACAGATGGGCCCCTCTCATTTTCCTTTTCTTTTTCTATTTTTTTTCTCTAATTGAGAAATTATCAAATAACCCTCAAAATATTCAACATAGCTCACATGGGCCAGTTGAGGTTATCGTAGCAGGTCCAAACGGCAGTTTTTTTTACGACATTGGTTTTTTTTTTTTTGGCAAGCAAAAAAAAAACATTTTAGTGCACCCATAGACATTGTGTTCAAGACAGCGGAACATTCTCCCTGCATAAATTTTAGTGCACAACGCCGCATGGGTGCTGTAAAAGGAGACAACATCACATGCGTGCCTACGTACGTACTACATTCAACCGTAGCCCGTATAACCACAGCCCAAACCCGGCCGGACAGGAGGCCGACACGCGGGAAGCTCACGCATGATTGCGCGAAGAGAAGAGAGGAGAAGAATCCAAGATTCATCATCTTTTCGCTGCCCTTTCGTCTCCGTCAAACGCATCGATCGCCTTTCTTTAATAAGCGTTTGTCTCATCGGGAGACGATCTGGGATGATGCGTAGGTACACTGTGGAGAAGCCATGATGCCTACCTGCTGCCGTGCAGTGCAGTGCATGCATGGGGTTCCCCAAAAACACATGATGCGCCTTGGAATTAACCGGGCAACCCCCACAGGCAGACAGCCCTCCTGTCTCACCAGGGAGGATCGTGCCAGATCGGGGGGCATCATTATAAAAGCGCATGATAATCACCTAGGCCGTGTGCCATTTAGCCATGTTTCCAGAGGGTTTGCATCCATTGTGGTCGTTCAACCACGACCAAATGTTTGCGCAGGCTCTTGTTTGGCTTAAAAAAACAATTCGGAGATTGACCCACACAGGACATGCGTCCGTTTAGGATTTGTTTGGTTAACGACCCTACACAATTATATCAAAATTTTAGTAATATTAAAACTAAGCAATACCAAAACTAAGACAAAAAAATATTATTTGGATCGTAAACATACCAATTTACGAGTAATACTAAAATTGATGTATTTGAATTGTAATCATGCCAAAATTTGTAAAAAAAAAATGTGAGTATAACATGTGGGGCCATATGACATATATTTTTTTACACCAAAATATGCTAACAATGACCTTGTTTTGTTGATTAAATGATAAGGAACACATAAGTTCAATCGAATCGCAAATCGGATATTCGATTTAGAAAATAAGATCATTTAAAACTTGTTAATTAAACTAACTTTGCAATAAATACACTTAGTCATGGCCTATCTCCACCTGTCACCTGTCTCAATTCACTTGCTGCTGTCAAACCAAAGCTTCGGCGCCCATTTTGGTCGGCTGCCCGACGCCAGCGATCTGTGAAGGAAATTTTTGGCAACGCCAAAATTTTGGGAGCATTGCCGAATATTGGGAACGAATCAAATGGTAGCCAAAATTTTAAGATATTATCAAAATTTTGGTTTGCATTTAGGCGTGAACCAAACAACCCCTTAGTTTCTTGCCACGTTTATTAGATGAGATTAATCCTTTATAACCTTATGTTTTTTTTTCCTTGGCACACTTAAAGTTATTCGCTTCATTTTCTTTCACTTCTTGCTTTATAATACTGTAGTCAACCTTATAAACCTTTTATTTTACCAAAAAAAAAAAATGTTGAGATTTGTCACTGGACAACTATAATATGGATTTTTTTTAAAAAAAAAACTTATATATCATCAAACTTTCAACTATTTTTGCTAATGTATAATTAGAAAAGGCAATGGTAAAGATATGTATTGAAGACTTTATCATGTCGATATCGAAAACTGAAGAGGATATGCATGACATATACATTTGTTTAGGCAAGAGAGGAGGAGAGGTCGGCCTAAGAGGAAGAAATAAGAGCAATCAAGTTTCAATCAGCATGGTGCTCGTTGTTCTGTCTGCAAAGTTCATGAAGATTTTTGTACTAATTCTAAGGTTTCAAATGCGCACAAAGTTTATATTTAGAGAGCCTGTGAAGTCTAGTTTACAATGGATCAAACAAAATATGATTTAGAGCTTTCTACACAAAGTTTATGGCAAGTTCATTGGAGGCTACACAAGCTATCAGGACGTCGCACTAGGATTGCTAAACAAGGGGAGTCCGTGGCTTGTGGGGCATCTACGAGTGATCTCCTACTATCTTAAGAATTTTTAAAGGTTTAACAGGATGTTGTTATCTTGTTTCTAATGGGTTTAAGTCGTTTCAAATAAGGACATTGAATTTAGAAAAAGTTTGAAGTAAATTTGGATTAAACTCGTCACCGTCAGCATAGTCCAATTTAAAAAAGCTATAACTTTTGCATACGAACTCCAATTTGGGTGTTCTTAAACTCGTTGCAAAGCTAACTTTAAGGCCTACGCAAAGGATCAAGTGTCAGCTTCAAATTCCAATTCCATCTGTGTGCCGTAAACATCCAAAACAAACCGATGGCAAAAATTCTAGACTTTCCTTTATTTTAGTCCAAGTAATCTAAAGAGTTGTTTCTTATTTTAGGTGTATTAGAAGGGCTATATAAGCTATTGTAAATGTCTATGTAACTCAGACTCGATATTATGAATTAAAATATACGTTTGTGTTCTAGCTTTTAGCTACTTTCAGGATGATGGTCTTCACCGTTATCTAGGTTACACGCCTATTCTTTCAAGTCTTCGGCACATCCAAATTCTTGAGGAGAATTGGGTTTATGGTTACCTAAGCGTGTGATTGGGCGAATTGATGTGTTACAGGTTGTTGCATTGACAACGTATAGGCTTCATATAGTTCGTCATGCTACTCGAGTTATCTAAGCGTGTGATTGAATGAATTGATGTGTCGCAGGTTATTGCATTGCCAGCATATTAGCTTCACATAATTCGTCAGGTTACTCAAGTTATTTTTGATTCCACGTTGAGAAGATCGGACGCTCCTTATATAAAAAAAACTCGATATAAAAAACGACTGGTAAAAGTGAACGCAGGATCAACTTGACATAAACATAAGTTCTGAATTCACCTGGATTACAACCGGATAGTCAAAAAGGTTGCTAGATAAAAATTTTAACATTTTCCATATGCACCAATAAAGTGTGGGTGTTGTTTTTCTTGAGATAGGATAGCTCAGATTACTTGTACAGTAGATAGTCACCTCAAGTTACGATCATGACACGTGGACCCACACTAAAAGTCGTCACGACGCAGTAGTAGTATAGTAGTGCATGAGTGCGTCTGGTGCTCGCAGCACTCCTCTACCTGGCCGTCTGGCCCCCACTGTTCTGCTCTGGGCCTCTGGCTCGCACCAATTACTACGAGAGGCTGAGCGCGCGGGGATGAGGCTTCGGGCTCCGTCTCTGGGTTGAGACTTGGACGCTAGTCTGGTCTCCGCCTCGGCGCGGCGCGGCGCGATCGAGGACAAGGGCATGATGGCATTTGACGGCGATGATGGCTTCCACGGCTCCCCGACAGGAGCACGCCTAGGAGGTGGAGTGTGCGCCCTGGACGTGGTCTACGGCGGGGCCCTGGAGCTGCGACGAGGCCGTCGATGGCCATGATGGTCGCTGCGTCCGCCCGTTCCCCTGTACGGCTACACCATCACTGCTCGCCGCTGCCTCCGGAGGCTTCCATGATTCTACCGTTGCACGGGCCTGGATTGGCTTCCGTCGACTAATCGGGCGCCTTGGACAAAATGACGCCCTGCTGACGCTAGCGTCATACGTACTTATAGTGGTAGTGTACTACCATTGTATTTATTTACTATTACTGGATTGGGTGTCGTACTGTCGTTGGCTGTGTCCTGTTTTGAGTCACGTGGCCATTTCTTAAAGGGTATATATGCCACTGCTCAGTGCGCCCTTGTTAGAGATATGTCATACCTCAGTTGAAAATACAAAATATACCACTGCTAAGCTAGGGTGGTCTAAGAAATGCTATTATGGAGCATTTTAGCTATTTTCCCTCAAATAAATCCATGTATTTGAAATCAAAATTTCGTATGGACAAAAATGCCCCCTTAGCTTTGCCCGATTAAAAACACCAAATCTAGCCCGATCCCGATCGATTTCCGACCGAATCAATCCCCATCCATCCCCTTCCTCCCTGTGCCGCCATGGATCCCTAGTTTCGACCGCCCGCGCCATCCCTATCGGCTCCTTCCTCCTTCGCCTCCTCCTTCGGTTCCCATAGCCCCCGCGTCCTCCCTGTTCCCTCCCACACTGCTCCGGCCGCCGCCTGTGCCATCCTGCCGACCCCACCCTCCGCGCCCTCCTTTGGCTCCCACCCTCCACCTCTGCCTCCTCCTTTGGCCGCCGTCCGTGCCATCCTGCCGTCCCCACCCTCCGGCTCCTCTAGTTCCCACAACCCTTACCTGCTCCCCTGTTCCCACCCCCTGCTCCACGTCGAGCACCCCCAATCCTCAAGCAATGGTGATGCATAAGGCAGCAGGGAGTCTCATGAAGGCATCATTCTCAAGCGGTAGTAATATAGAAGGCAAAGAGCTTCCACTTGTCAATTGCCCATCGTGCAAGATCCCCGTAATCAAGCTGCGTAGCAATACTACCAATTGATTCTCGTGGTAACTGGCTACCACTGGATTGAAAGTTCTCACATTGTGAAGTAAAGCTTGCATTTGCAGGATATGGTGCATGCTAACTTGGAGTGGAAGGGTTTGTCCACATAGCATTCAAATTGGTTTGACTAAGATTATTTGAATCATTGTTCAACTGTGCGTCACCACCATATGTCAGTGCTACACCATCGTCAAACACTGCTAGTATAAGTGCTAAATTCCTTCCTTATACATTTTAAACATACCATGAACCTATGTTAGATAGAAGCCTAACATCCTCCCCTTGTTTTTTTTTTGTCAAAGAACCATACAGTAGGAGTTTGTGATTCGCTTAGGAAACCTCACTAGACAAGGACACCATCAACTATTGCATGGTGAAACGGTTGGATTCGACGACCCAGTTAAGTGTTCTGCCCTTGGTGTACAATTTCCAACCATCTGGTTCTTTCGTCCAAAATGCTTCAACTTTAATGTCTACTATAAATGCATTATTTGGATCAATCCTATTCAAAAAAATAGGAAATAAGAACCAACTCCAAAAGCGCTACCAATCTAGGTACTGGATCGAGTTCAAGTTACTTATCACAAGGGGGACTCGGGACAGACCGACACATCCATCTTCCTGCAGGTTCCTCAAGCGGCGGCACCAGGATGGCGCAGGGATGGTAGCGAAGGGTGCATGGATGGCTGCGGAGGGTGCAGGCTGTAGTCATGGGGGGATGGGCGGCGGAGGGTAGGGGCTCCAGGCACCGACTGGATGGTCGCTGGCCCAGGCTAGGGTTCCATGGCAGCGCATAGACGAGGGATACATGGGGATCGATCTGGATTGGGAGTTGGATATGCCACTTCAAGCTAGGGGCATTCTTGTCCATACGAAATTTTGATTTCAAATAAGGGGTTTATTTAAGGGAAAATGGCTAAAAAGCTCCATAATGGCATTTCTTGGATTACCCTAGCTTGGCAGTGGCATATTTTGAATTTCCAACTAAGGGGTGGTATATCTCTAGGGCATAAGTGGTGGCATATATCGAAATTTCCCTAACATAAAAAAGGACTATTCGTTATCCACGTATGCTTCCAAGTTTGTTATTGGGGAAAAGGTAATCATGATTTAATAAATATTATGATCAACATTTTTCAATTTTCATATATTTTTGCAAATAAATTTTACCTTAATAAAAAAGATGGTCTTTTTTTCAAGTTGGTTTTAGTTTTGCAAATATACATACTATTTTGGTTTTTTGAGGCAAGATTTTCCACCAGATATCGATATTGGTTACTTATTGACAGTGGTGCTTGAGATATGGGAATACAATTAACATGGAAGACTATATAAAAATAAACGAAATAATATTCTTCTTGTTCTATGTGCACGAAGCTGAGATAGCAAATTTTCTAAGAGTAATTTGGGCTGAAGAAAGTTGTTGGCACCCAAATTTGACCAAGCAGAAGTTGTCGGCTTTGGAGCAAGGATTAGCTTAAGCCATAAGCAATAGTCGATACAACAGATCGGTTCGGTCAACAAGGAATCTCTTGTGCACAAGGGAAAGATAATGATAATTGGATTAACTCGGTTTAAACTTGGAGATCGATGTAACTATGGGTGGAAAGCTATATTAGAAAACAATTACCAAGATCCTATGGTTAAGATGCGGACTCCGCGATGAAATACATGAATTTTAAGTGAGAAAGTGTTTAATCTAATTTACTTTCTAAGAAGTCTTAAGGGTCTATCGATGATCGAGACCCAAGTTTCCTTATCGAGCTTACCAAGAAAATAATATAAGAGCACAATTGAAATGGAGACCTTTATTGCCATGGACACAATGAGAGTGTTTACAAGAATACTATGAGAATGAGATTGGAATTGATTCAGATTCCATTGGAGTGTGAATATATGTTACAAGGTATATGGGCTACCCTCATTATAACTATTGAAGAAGTGGCAGCTAATGCCATTAAAGGCGCCTTTGTCTTCACGCACATTCCTTCGTTGATTCTTGAACCGCCACATCTTTTGGCTAGCTATCATAAGTTGCCAAAGGTGCCAATAATTGTTCTCACGTTAGTCAAGTGGGAAACTGCCACATCCCTCGACCATTTTGCTAGCCTGGGAGCCCAAACCGTATGACTGATTGTGTAGTGTCCATGACTGGTCGTCTTGTGATTCAAACTGGTTTGCGGCCACTTTGGCTATAATAAAAGGGATTAGACTCCTTTTTAATCCTGATCGTAGGTACATAACTATTATAAAGTGGATTTGGTTTAACAGAGACTCTGACTTTAACCGAACAATGTTAACCTGATCAAGAATCCTCTTCAGCTAGCCTCAAAGGCTTAAGAAAATAGAAAATATTTACTTAAGTATTTCTTGCCTCGAAACATGCACCAAGAAGATTTTCTCCTTCACAATCATTCCAAACATTAATGCGAATGCGGGAGAGGAAAAGATTTTGTTTTCTTCATAACTGCATCCGAAGATTACGGTAAGTGGGTGAACTGTTGCGTAAAAAATGGATAAAAGACTCCTTTCTTTTTACCTTCATATTTACTTGTTCTCATCGCAGCCATCGTTTTCAAGCCTCCCATCTTTGAACTCTTCATTTCCAACTCTCTTTCTTCCAACTCTTTCGATGCTAATCATGGGAGTCTTAAGCAAATCGGCCTATTCAGAGAGCAAAAATCCAAGAGCTAGATAATGAAGGCTATCTTCCGCCTAGAGCTTTGATAAAATGGACTCCCTACGGCAATGAAGCAGCTCCAATTCCTCAAGAAGGTCGGATCATCCTTTTTGCTTCTTTTATGAAATTGGGTTTTCGCTTGCTTGAGAGTGAGTTCCTACTAGATATCATGGATTACTTTAGGATAGAACTCTTTCACCTTAGACCAAATTTGATTTTGATCCTTAGTATCTTTTCACATATTTGTGAAGCTTTCCTTGACATTCTGTACGTCTATTTTGCCATTTTGACAATTCACTCGCAACAATAGTAGAAGGGAATAGTGGTAGCATGTATTTCAAGATCCACGACCAAATGGCCAAAAAATATTTTCCCCTTCCAATCAAAGATGCATGCGTGACTATCATAAGAAGTGGTTCTACTCTGTCTCAAGTACACTGGAAGTCCTACTCCGACCTGGTCTACACAAGATATAAAGAGCGAGAAGGCTTCCTTAAAGCTGACAGCTGAAGAGAAAAGATTGGTTGATGCAGTTATTTCTCTCGTGGCAGCTGGATTGACTGGCCGTAAGATCATCCATGACTTCCTCCAACACAGGATTAGCCCCCTGAAGAAAAAGGTTTGTCATGCTTGGATGCTTGAAGGGGCTGAGGACTCGACAAAAGATGATCCTGGAGGTATGTTACTCTCCAAATTCTTTAAGGTAATGTTTAACTTAGTAACATAAACATTGCTAAGTTTTTTTATTTTCTTGCTTTAAAATTACCAAAGGAACAGGTCAAACAAAAGCCTTCAAATATGTTGAAGAATGTGAAAGATGGATCTAGATCCTCTACATTACTGCAAAGGGTTACTGTGTGAACAATGTTTTGTCAGGAGGTGAAGAGTACTCTGCAGTGTACTGTAGCAACATACTACACCTTCGATTGATCTAGACCTTCAATTTTCTATGAATAGTGTTTGTGAGGAGGTGAACATATTGTAGCAAAAGCATTATAGCGATTGATCTAGACCTTCGATTTTTGATCGGACGGTGGAGATCGGCTTCTAAAGCTGAGTATTGTAGATCCTATTTATTGATAGCTTCAATGCAGAGGAACCAAATCTGTGAAAGATGGCTCAGAGCCTATTTCTTTTGACAATCAGCTTCCAACTTCATTGGAGCCTCTGCAGAGTTCATAAATGAATGAATGCAGGTACGTATAAATTTTTCCTTAATGTTGAATTTTTGCTAAGATTGTAGTTGATAAAATTATCTTTTTCTTTAGATACATGGTAGAAAGAGGGGTGCTGACTAGGCTAGATCCAACAGCCAACCCCTAATATCTAAAAAGGCCAAGACTGTTGCAGCTGGGTCTTTATAGGTCATGGTCAAGAGACCAACGACCAGGACAAGAGCTGCTACAATAGTCTCCGTGGGTGCTCCAAATGGTGGAATGCCCTGACCAACACTCTTCCTGCCATTCGATCAAAGTACATTCATGACCGACCTCAAGCGCATGAAAAGTTGGCGAAGGTTGGCAAGGCAGCAACCTAGGTGCGCAAGGAAAAACAAAAAGGTAAACCTTCAAAAGGAATTTCATCGTCACCTTCCTTCATTCGCATGTGTTCAGGGTGAGGGTGACGACATTGAGGAAGAGGATGAGATTCATCTAATTTTGGTGAGAAGACATAGGATTAGCAATCCTAGAGTAATCAGCCCCCCCGCCCCCCACTTCTCCTTGTCCAAGTGTTGAAGTTGAAGGAGAAGAAACTAGAGAGGAGCCATTGCCTGCTCCCAGCTCCCATGGCTGAGTTGGCTCAGATCAGCTTGGAAGAGGCAGTAGTGCCCGTGATTGAGGTAGGGGAAGTGGTTGGTGATGCTCCGACCTCTGAAAGATCGCGGAAAGGCTACGATAGGACAAACAAAAAATCTATCGCGTAACCAGGGAACCTCCGCTAGTAATAGATCATGAGATTACCATTAGACGCGTCGACTCGTAGCGGAAGTAGAGTCGATGTAGATAGTTGAAGCAGTCGTAGTCGTACTTGCAGCACCTTCTCCTCCTACTCCGATGAACGTCGTGAGTCGCGGATCGTCCTAGTATTGATGCTTCGTAACAACACCTCCAAGGTATCCACACGTACAGGGAAGGGACACCACGCGCAGGAGTGCTAGCGTCGGCGACGTGGTTGAGGATGGCGTGGCTATTAGGGTTTTGGGAATTCCTTCTCCAAGGATTGATCACTGCACCCCATGCCACCGCCCTATATATATATATATATATATATATATATATATATATATATATATATATATATATATATATGCATCCATAATGGGTCCTGAACTTGAGGCCCATTAGGAACTCACGACCTATAAGAATTCGGATCACCATCCAAATCAAATCTTAGCCCTTTAAGTGTGTGACCCTATAGGTTCGTGTGTAATCGGTTGTGACTCAGAAACTCTTTCCCGATCACGAGTCGTCAGCGGTACCTAACAGCACATAACGATTCCCGAACACACACAGAATATATCGGACGAACCTTAATGCAATATGATCTATGACCAGGTCCTTATCACTTACGACCAGCTCGATCGTACTTAGTCACGACTAGTCCATAATTAGTTACAACCAGTTCATAACTCCTTACGACCAATTAGTACCTAACTACGACCAGTTTGCAACCCCTTATGACTAGTTGGTGATTATGTTCGAATAGTTTACGACTAGTTCGCATCTCCATACGACTTTGACCAGTCTACGACTTTGGCCATTCTACGATTTCGGTCAGTCTACGACTTTGTGAACTGAATGACCTGCTTGTGTATTCTCCCTTTGTCTCACGACATCTGGTTGAACTCGGTGAGATAATATGTCATCCATGGACTATTCAATACTTTCTCAATCAAGTATTAAATAACTTCATGTGATCGACACTTCAACCACTAGTGGCATGGCCATATACTTTCTTTATTCGACTACAACGAGGGGCCTAGAGACATCTCTCCTGTTATGTTAGAAGGGGCAAATCCCATTCCGACCAGTCACATTCCTCCGCATGTTTCACAGCATACCCGAAAGCTACCTTTATAACTACCCAGTTACGGAGTATAGTTTGGCAACCACTAAGAATGTCATTACACATATAGGAAACCATGCTGATCTCAGGTCTAAGGATTATACATTATCATTACTTGAGACCAACTAACGACACATAAAATCATAACAATCTCAATAGTGTCTTAAGGTGGGTCTTATCCAACATTATGTTCTCTAACATGTGTCCATATTATTGGTTTGATATCTCCATATCTATGACCTGTGAAACATGGTCATCAACCAATACATATGCTAGTCTATTCATATGTGTCATCATATGTTTCTGACCAGAGAACGTTTAAGAATAATTATCGTAGAAATATAGAGTTTCACAATCAAGTCACATATTTGATGATAAATATTAACGATATAATTCTAGGAATATGATAACACATTATCCAATGTTATGAACAAAATGTAATAAAATCATCTCTATGATTGCCTCTAGGGCATATTTCAACAACCTCCCCAAGACAAGTACCTGCAGGAGAAGAAATAGAGCAGACATCAATTACTGCAGAAAAGACGGTCGAGCAGATCCCACTAATAAAAGAGGAGACAAGGCAAACAGAAGTGGTCATTGAAGAAGTGGTCGTTGAGTAGGCTTCGACCACTAAGGATTTGCCTATCACAGAAGAAAGGGTTGAAGTTGTCCCCAACCATAATGTTGGTTAGGATTTAACTCCTCAGGCAATTGATCAAGTAAGTATTCATTACCTTTCCAATGTATCATGACTGAGAAATTGCCCTATTTTTGTTTGATTTTTTTGTTGGTTATTGAATAGGAAAATATTCTTCCTCCAAGAATAACCTTTACCTCCGAGATTGGTGCCATGGTGGTATGGAGTCCACGTTCTGAGCTAGGACATGCTCCAACCACATTGTAGTATGAAGACCACCTTCTCAACTAGGACATGCTCCGACTAGTCCTGCAGAAGTAGGAGTTGACTAGCACACTATACCAGATGAACCTGGGTATAGTGAACTAGAGAACCACCTTATAGACTTAAATTATAAGGTATTAATCTTTTGACTTAAGTCTTTTTAATTTAAATTAGATAACAAAGAATTCCAACTTCTCATTATCATGTTTATAGAAAAATTGAAATGCTTGGCATAGTTAAAGCTTTAATGGACAATTCGACCAAAAAGGGATGTAGAGATTGCAAGAGTGAAAGAATAAGTTAAAGAAATTCTTGTTTTGATTACTCGAGTAATGCTTGTCTTTCTAACTTCTTGCTATCTCAAGCAACTCAAACAGGACAAGCAATCCTCTGGTCGAATTTTTCAGGATTATAAGAACAAGCTGGTCTTTGCCGATAATGTTGCCAATGACTATAAGTTCCGACTTGTTCTAAAGAATGAAAGCCTTAGAGAAAAGGTTGAAAGTCTCAAGGAGGTTACTACAGAGCACAAGCGCCTTGAGGAACTTAATTTGAAGCTTCCATCTGATCTGAAGGAACGTGAAGTGGCATGCGAAAAGCTTGTGCAAGACCAAGATACACTTCCTCGCAAACATAAAGAAGAGACAGAAGGTAAAAATCTCAAATTTATACTATCCTAAGTGCACATAACTCTATTCAATTTTTTCTGTCTTTAAATATTTAGATTTACAAAAACAATGGAAAGATCAAAGGGGCACCACTTATAAAGAGATATTGGAGAAAAGAGTAATAGACAAATTTTGATATGAACTTCATGAGAAAAAACTAAGGCTTGAAAAGGAAAAGAAGTCTCTCATGGAAGCAATCGAGAACAACAAATAATCCAACTCTACAGCCCTAACTTTTATTTTGACACAACTAAAGGCAATTGCTATAAAAGTAAAGTGTGCAGAGATTGAACTTACAAAAAGTGAGCCATCTGTTCAAGAATTGGTCGACGACATTAGGTCTCAAGTGAAGCACATTGTCGACTACCTCCTGAAGATGGCCTTTCTCTGGTCTGTCATAGCCATCAATGTAAGCACCTTGTTCATCAAGTTGAAGCACTTTTACAAGGACATGTAGTAGACTTGGAGAGGCTTATTCCCAATCTGCACTTGAGCTCTATAGTAGAAATCAAGAAGAGAAGAGAGGAAGTAGCTTCTCTTGTAGTTGAATACATGAAAAATGTTAAATTCCAGTTTAAGGAAAATGATGATTTGACATTATTATAATGATGACTATTTTTGTCTTGTAATTCTTTTAGTTTGCTCTTGTTGTTTCTGGTATGTTACTAGCTCTCAATTGTGATGTGTTTGACTAGTGAAATGATAAATTTGTCACAGGGACTTAATAGTGTGATAATTAAAGGCTGATGACTAGTATGACCTTCACAATATACATAATACTAACTGGAAGCAAGTTCTTTGATAAAGTCAATTTAGTGAGTTTCAAAGTAGTAAGGACTGTCTTATAGGAAAAGTCTCTACTAGAAATTATCTAAAGACCTGACAACGACATTGTATATGTTAGGAAACTATGGTCAAAAGTCATATAGACCTGCCTTGATCACATAATAAACTTTATTGATAAGATAGAATGTGTTACATATAATATCCATAAGATGTTCTATATTCCAAGCATTGGGCAGAACTGATGCGGATACAGACATGCTTAACACTTTTCAGTTACATATATTATTTTACTAGAAGGAATTATTAAGTTACATTAAATATTATCAGATGAACTGTAATATCATTGAGTATAATCTTATTCTACATAAAGAAATAGAGCTACTATTTTATTTATTTATATGTAGGCCCATATTTGATTTATACAAGCCTAAAGATAAGATGCGTTTGGAAGAAACTGAAGAAATCAAGCTCATCGGCCAAACCAGGAAGAAGAAGCAATCCTTTCGGCCAAGATTAAAGCAAGCAAAGAAGAAGGAAGCAAAGAACTTCAATTCGACCAAAGAAAGGAGGAAGAAAAAGGAAGAATAAATTATGTGTTACATTTTGGGAGACATGTCAACAATCTATGAGACAAGTGGAAACACAAATTCAAGAACCTATTTTCAGCCGAAATTCAAGAAGGACGAAAGGAGAAAATCGAATACAATTCGGATTGGAAGATCAAACGCATGGCATGCGGTTTTGGGGGACGTAGACCAAAGGAGAAATGAGTCAAGAAAATGCAAGAGATAACCTATTTAATTCGGAATAAAGGAAGAGATGAGGAAATCAAATTTGGAATTAGCATGAAATTTGGAATCAGCCGTGCGGTCCGGATTGAAACGCCCATAACTTTCACAAACAGAGTTCGATTTAGGTGTTCTTGTGCTTGTTGGAAACATAACTTCAAGCCTGATGCAATGGATCCTCTCTAAGTCTCATATTCGACTTGTGTTAGAAGCTATGTCCGAAACAATATGACGGTTGTAATTTTAATGTTTCCTTTTTATTTTAGTTTGTGTCCAAATTAGAGTGGGAGCTCTAATTCTAAATTAGAGTTGGGGTAGGGCCTCTTGGCCAGCCTTAGGGGTGGAGAGCAACCCTATATATTCAGGCATAGAGCTCCATTGTAAATCTCATACCATGATTAAAGATTTTGATTGATTTTTCATCAATAGAGTTCAACACTTGATTCTTCTAAGAAGATTGGTGAAGGCTGACGACTTGAAAGGGAATAGGGCGTTTTCCTCCAAAGTTCGTTCTATCTTTATGTTGGGAATTGAGAGATTGGTAAAACTTCACTTGGTGGTCGGGTGGAGTACATGTGAGAATGTGAAAAATTAAAGAGTTGCAAGTTCATGCATTGGCATCGGGTAAGCAACTAAGATATATCAAGTCAAGCGTGCAAGCTATCTTCGATCCTATATCGAGAAGATCGGGCCCCCCATATAAAGTACTTTTCTATCCTCCATAGCAAGTCGAACAAAACTAGGTTGGTTACAGAGACTACAATAGAAGGACCTTCCCATTTGGAAGTTATTATTTTTTTTTCAAATAAGACTAATTTTGAATTCTTCTTAGAACCAAGTCACCTACGTTTAGTGTTCGTGGTTGAACTCTTCTATTGTAGTAATGATACAGCCCTTGTAGGTAGGTTTTTGACCTGATAAGTGCTCGATCACGTTTTTTCTTCGAGAAGGTTGATATCATCTTCACGCTGCTCATCTTGATTTATGCTATCATGGTGATTGACTCGTGTAGAACCCAAATGAATTTTATTAGGAAATACAACTTTTGCTCTATAGACCAGTTGAAATGGTGTTTCACTAGTAGTTCTATTGTTCGTAGTACGTAAAGCCCAAAGTACTGAGTGGAGGTCGTCTACCCAAGCCCCCTAACATACTTTGAGCCTATTAAAGACTCTTTTATTCATGTCTTGCATGATTTGACCATCCACACGTTCAACTGCTCTATGGATGAGCAACAGAAGTGAAACAAATAATTATGCATATTTCATCACAGTAATATTGAAACAGACCACTAACAAATTGTGATCCATTATCACTAATAAGTCGATTCGGTACACAAAAATGAGTCACTACATTTTTCATAAAAAAAATTGGCTACTAATGCAGTAATTGTAGTGACAGGTTCGGCTTAAATCCATTTAGTAAATGTATCAATAGCCACAAATAGAAATTTGTACCATTAGTTGCCCTAGGTGATGGTCCAACTATATCAACTCCCCATGTCAAAAATGACCATGACAATGGAATTATTTGCAATTGATTTGCTGGATGGTGTACTTATCGAGTATGAAATTGACATTGCTCACAAGTCTTTACAAGATGCATTGCATCTTGTAGTGAAGCGGGCCAATAATAACCTTGTTAGAAAGCTTACCCGACTAGTGTTCTATATGAAGTGTGTGCTCCACATAAGCCCCCATATATTTCAACAAGTAATTTTGTACCATTCTCCTGGGATATACAACACATTAGAACACCATGTGTTCCTTTTCTTGTACAGGTCATTGTCGACCAGTTTATGCATTCTTGTCTTTCGAATTAATATGTCTTTCTCATGTGCATCATCGGGCATTATCCCATGCGCTAGATAGTTCTTCAATGGTAGAACCCAATCTGCATCATACTCAAGTATGACGACCTCTGAAATGGTCGGTTGTACTTTTGTAGTTGTAGCTATAGATGATTTAGGCAAATATTCGAGGAAAACACTTACTGGAACAGGTGATCATGAGGAGCCCAATTTTGACATTTGGCTCGCTAAAATATTATCTTTCGCGGAATATAGAGGACTTCGAAACTACTAAAGTATTTTTCTAATTTCCTCACATCATCTAGGTAGTGAACCATTGTCTCATCGAAACATTGATATTCCTTACTAACCTGGTTTACGACTAATTGCGAATCACCTTTTGCTAAAAGTCGATGGACACCATGGGATTTAGTTGCCCGGAGCCTGGCTAGAAGACCTTCATACTCTGCCCCTTCCCAATTATTTTATGAAAATCTACCCCTCATGTGAAATCTCCGAGCATGTCCATGACCGCGGATGCGGCTATTCGAATAGATTAATTAACACTCTGCAGAGGTTGTACACTTTACCCACACGATATAATCAATGTAGCTAGCACTAATCATAACAAAACTTTTTCGAAACTTCATCTCAACAATTGACACTCCCAATGTGTTTTATCATCATACCAACCCCAACACAACACTTTGGTACGACTCACACCATTAGACTTGAAGATGGCGAGCCGCTCATACATGTGGTCTACAAGGTAGTCCACACCTCCGCCCATCACTGAGCTCCTAACCTACAACCTGAGTAGTCAATGTCGAGAATCCATAACTTACTAAGTTAGGCTCATCCCATACCAGGTATGTGGTCGTACAGTAAGGCTCAATTTAATGGCGCACAAAGTTAAGTTCTTAATTGACCAGGGCAAGACTTCTAATTTTTAACTATGCCACAAATATTATCATTTCCAATCACAAAACTCCACCATATCACACAGTTTCCACCACTTGCCCCAGTCTAAATTTTTTCCCACCCTATTGATTAAGTGCAACGCATGCCATCAACGAGTAATGACATGCAACACACAGTGTTATCACAAAGTTCCATAGTTACTTAGCCAAATTTATAATTGCAACTCATTGATAATGATGACTCGTTACATGGCTAAGAAAAACTACTCGCATCTAACCAACCAACATTGGTGCTACGATATTACCAACTAAATATTTAACTAATCCAAGGTGACAAAAGATCATAACATAACAATAGACAAGGTGGATATAAACAATTTGGATAATTAACTAATACCAAAGCATTTAAATAAATACTTAAGGTAAATGCAATAATTGAATCGAAATAATTTTAGAAAACTTGGTTTAATATGATCAAAGGTATAACTTTCCTCAGAATAGATCTTGGTACTAGTCTTGGTCTTGGTGAACTCCTCCTTCCTCGAAATCCCCCGAAGTAACAACGTCTACTCGCAAACAAAACAAATAAACAAAATGAATAAAAATAGAAAGAAAACAAACTCTAAAAATTAAATAAAAATCTCAGTAAAATAGATCTCGAATTTCGATGAATTTAGATATTTGAATGGGTGCAATCGGAGTTTGTATGAGGAAGAACGGGGTTCTAGAAGTTCTAATCTAAAGAAAAAGGCAAAAAAGGGATTTACTGGAATTTTTGAATTATTTTTATACTAAAAAATCCAGAATATGACGCAATGCTAACGTCAGCCTTGATTTCGGAATTAAAATAAAACCAAAGAAAAAGGCGCAGAGGCTGACCGGTGGGCCCTCGGTCCATGGACCAGGTCCACGCAATAGCTCATGAGTCTATGGGCTCACGGGTTCACAACACAACGATTCTGACCAGTGGGGGCCCACAAGTCAGAGACTTGATCTATGGTGGACTAGATCTATTTGGGTTTGGATCTAATGTGGGGTTTGGCTGACATGCGTACGAGCACGTGGCGGTTGACGCGACGCCACGCAAGCGCATGCGCTGATGTGGTGGCTGAGATGGACTGCCATGTCGACAACTCGACAGCGAGGGCTCGGGTTCCGAAGGTCTCAACGAACGGTGGTGCTTCGCCGGTGGTGAGTGGTACCAGTGGGTAGAGAACGCTAATGCGAACCCATTGGTGCGCTTACTGGTGGTCGAGGATGATGGAGATGGCCGGCGGCGAGGTTTAGGCGGAGGAGAAGCTCGATTATTGTTAGACTTGAGCTCCGGCGATGTACTAGCGACGTGGAAGGGTGTTGGAGGTAGCCTGTGTGACGGCGGACTCAGTGGTGCAGTCAAAGTCAACGGAGCGTCAACGACGATGGCGCAATTCGCAAAACCCTAAGCTTTAGTCAAAACCCTAAAAACTTGAATTGCGACGGCGCTAGGGCTTCGGAGGTGCGGGGATTTGGGGGTTCTAGATGAGGATGAGGAGGCGATCCTTAGGGGTCCTTTTATAGGATGAGAACCTGCCGGATTGGCAAGATCCCAAATCGTGTCCAAAATGGCCACGAGATAAATTCCGAGTTTGAATGGGATACTGGATACGATTTGGTTAGATTTGGATGCGGGGAGATAAGGGAAGTTGAATGACGCGGATTGCACAAGCTTTTCTTGTTAGAAATCCCATTTGTCAGATGGAGCTCGAAGGTAGAAACAATGGCGAACGAAACCCTTGGCGCGAGGAGGACGACGACACAAGGACGAAGATGGCCTGACAGGCGGCTCCCACCGGTCAGTGGAAGCAAGGGAGCGGGCTAGCGCGACAATGCGTGTGCGCGTGATTGGGCCGCGAAGCGGGCCATGTGCGGGAAACAGGAGATGGGCAGAGAGATTTGGCTCGATTGATTTTTTGAGATTCTTAATAGATTTTGTATTTTTAAAAATACTAGTAAATGCAAATGACAAATAGAAAATAGCAATTGGACTCGAAAAAATTCCAGAAAAATCTAAAAATATATCCAAGCACATAGAATCCAAATAAAATACTTTTAACAATTATTTATGTTGGGATTAATCATATTAAACTGTTTTGCTATTGAAAGTCCACATTAAGCTTGATTTAAAATTCAAATAAAATTCTCTTGGTTGAATTTTTCCAAATACTAAACTATTCAAAAAGATTTTTTTATGACTCAAAAAATTAGGATGTTACAGTACTACACTAACCACATTAGGTGTAGCAGCCAAATATACCAACAAAGGTTCTCTTAGGTATGGTAAGACCAATATGGGTGAGCTTGCAATATAAGTCTTAGTATCCTCAAAGGCTTTGTTTGCCTCACCCGACCAGTGAAATCTATCATCAATTCGCATCCGTAGTTCAGTAGGCTAGTTGGTCAATGAGGGTAAAGAAAAATCATCCTTAGGATAGGCATTATTTAAATTAGTAAAGTCAACGCGCATGTGCTACTTACCATTTTCTTTCTTGACCATGACTGGATTCGCGAGCCAATTTGGGTGATCGACTTCATGAATGAAGTCAGCGTCTAAGAGTTTGTCCAACTCTTGCCGAATGACTTCTTGCATATCATAAGTGAATTACCGCAACTTCTACTTCACTGGTTGTGTATTAGGACGTATGGTTAGCTTGTGCTCGATTACCTCCGTTGGGAATCCAGGCATGTCACATGGTTTCCACACAAACACATTTACATTTGCCCAGAGGAAGGTAATGAGCTCGATTTCCTATTTTTCTTCCATTTCTAACCCAATCCGCATTGTCTTGGACAAGTCGTCGAGAGTGAGTGGGACTTGCTTCACTTTTTTGTTCGGCCGGGGAATTGCCTTCAAATGCTCTATTTTTACAGGCATTTTAGCCTTGGTTGGTTTTTCTGCATCATTAAGATCTCTTAATGTCAACTGATTAATAATCTCTCTAAGGATTTATGATCACAGTTGAGTACAGTAGAATGATTACCTTGCATGGAGATGACGCCTTTTGGACCAAGAATTTTGATACTCTATTAGGCGTGATGACTAGCTGCCATGAATTTAGTTAGTGATGGTCTACCTAAATGTAACACCCTGGCCTGATACAGAGCCCAGAATGTCACTAAACTACACTAACTACTAATTTAAACAATATATTACAATAATTTCTAACAAGCACATAAAGAATAAAACCCATCCACGGGTCACTATATAATCATTAAATGCAACACTATAACCATAAGGATCAAAACACTAGATGGCAACACTAAATAATGAACCAATAAATAATAAACAAACTATAATGAGTTCATTGATTAAAGAAGTTCCAAACCATTCATCTAATATTGATCAAGTCTAATAATTCTTAAAGGGAAATATCATCACACTAGATTTAGAGAGATCATACCAATATAAATTGAGTAAATGTGGTGGTTGCATGTGAGCTACTCCGTCCCATGCAAGATGTCGTCAACGTCCACCTATAACAACAATAGAGCAATGGTTAGTCCACAACTCAGTAAGAACGTAATAAAACAATAAACAATAATTTAATAACCATTATCAATATTATCATTGATAACATTTATTTATGGTCATGCTCATACTCAATTAAACATTTCATCATCTTTTCATTCATGCAATGCAACTCTATTTCTACATGCTCATTTAATCGCTTATACCAGTATAGCATGAGTGAACATTCACGAAAGTGTTCACTCTTCCTTAAGTCCGTCCTCAAAAGGACCGGGGATCTCTCCACTCCCGTGGAGTCTCTGCCAACAAGGTAGATAACATATGATCACGATGATCTTTCTCCTTTATGCAATGATGATGCACATGATGCAAGTATTCAATTTAAATTCGATACTAACCAACAAATCCATTTTCATCGTATCATGTCATCATCATCAGTATCAATACCATAGTCAATCTCAAGATATGTAAATAAGCAATGTAAAGCCATAATCATGGCAATATATAATAAAGAAAATGGCAACCAAACCATTATTCATTGTTCTACCATGCATTTCCTCTTATCCTTTAGAAGCTGGGTGATGAGATGGTAGGAAAGTGCTTGAGACAACATTCCCTAGACAAGCAATGAAAACACATTAAAAAATATATCACCACAGTACTAAAACATCAAACTAAACACTATCGCACATACACGCCAAACCACACCTTTAACTTAACTTTACCGGACGCACTACCTATTGTCTTAGTAGTAAAACAACTATAACTCCTTTCTCTGAACTCCAAACATATATAGCTCGAAGATATCACCACAGTATATATTTTCTGGAAACCCCACAAAATTTCCTACAACATTCTAGTCATGCAAAACTTTTGAGTTCGCTGTTTCCAACTCCGAAGATTAAACCAGAATATGTTAGAATAGCCTAATTCACATTTTCGTATCTATTTTTCTATAATAATAAAACTAGTGAATAGTGGTATTTTTGGAATCTACTAAGAAATATCTAGCTTATTCAAGTTGTGACCATAATTAAATTATTCCTTCTATTATATGTAACTAACCCATCTACACGATAGGTGCCATTGACAACGAACTTTTGGATAGCAACCTTCCCGAGGCCATAACTTTTCGCTCACAGCTCCAACATTAATGATCTAGACCTTTCTAGAAATCTACTGAAATTGCCCACAACTGTTCGAACTAGACGAAACCCTGATTCTGATTGCAAATAGCCCTAATTCCCCTCGCAAGGTTCTACAACACAGTTTGACGAACTAGGGTTTCCCAAAACCTATACCTCCCATGATCAAAACAATCTACAACATGAATAATCACTATTCTAAGATCAACTAAATACTACCAGATCATTACCCCTGAAGAAAACTATGAGGATCGCAATACCCGTGCTTTCCCTTTTCCTTTCTCTTCCTTCTTTCCTCCTCCTTCCTTCCTCTTCCTTCCTTGTTGGTTGCACCCTTTTCCTCTAGCCTCCCTCTCACTTCTACTCTAGTCCTCTGCCACGACAGCGAAAACTCTGCTGCGATGAACGTTTTCCTCACCGCGGCAAAGTTTTTACTTTGTCGTGGGAGTGATTGGTGACAGCGGCAACCTGCCGTGGCAGCCAAAACCTTGTCGCGACAGTGGATAGCAACAGGGTGTGACAACAGCATGACCACAACAGCCTGTCGCGACAGCAGAAATCCTTGCCGCGACAACAGCTAGGGCTTGGAGTGGAGGTTACGGTGGGGGAAAGATCTAGGGCACGGTGCCCCTGGCATCCCCTTATATGGGGGTGGCATGGGCCGGCTCGGACCTGCCTGGCCCAATTCCCCTCTTTCTCTCTCTTTTCTTTTAATTTGCAATTAATCTCGATCGTTCAACTTCTAGTATCCGCAACTTCTTACCCCTGAGTTCCAAATCAAGCAAATAAATAGTCGATTTCGACCATCTCGACAAGCTCTACACTTTTGTGGTCTTGGATTTCCAAATTAAGTTATAGATTTTAAACATAAGTTTAAACTTCAAATTTGATTTCAAATTAAATCTCAAATTCAAAATTCCATTTAAAACTTGGGGCATTACACTAAAATGGCATTATATGCCGACTCAAAATCTATACTTTCAAAAGTGATTAACTCTACTTGAAAATTGTGAGAATCTCTAAAGTTACTACTAACACTATTTGACCAATAGGTGTTATCAAAGTACCAGGTACTATCCCAGAGAAAGAATTGGTAACTAACTTTATTTTAGAATGTGGTATTTGCATCTCATCCAAAGTACTTCTAAAAAGTAAGCCAAAAGAACTACCAATGTCAACTAGTACGCTTCCTACTGTACAATTACTTATTATAGGAGAAACGACCAGTGGAAGTTTACGAGGTATGGACTTATCTTTTGGACAATTGTTCTTGTTGAAGGTTAAGACCACGTCCGACCACTTCGGATAGCTTAGCTTTCCAGGTTGGGTATCGATGTTGTTGATCTCCCTTCATGAGGATTTGAATTGTCTTTTTGATGGATAGGCAGTAGACCCTCCAAAGATGATCTTGACGTGGTTCATATTTATACCTATAATCGATGTTAGCCCCACTCCCACACGTCGTCCTCCCTAATTTGTATCAAGTATAGTGCGTCTCAGTCGGCCAGTCCATTTGGAGGCCTCTCTCTCTCTCTCTCTCTCTCTCTCTCGCAGTTAAGCGACGATGGCACACGATTCAACGAGGTAACCCGGCGTTAGGTGAGACAACTTCGTGGCGAGGCAAGTAGGTGAGGGTAGCTCTTGAGCTCTGGCTTGGCCTTGGTGGTGTGTCCGTTAGGAGGTGGAAGCAAGGTAGCAAGCGTCAAACAAACGGGTGGCGAAGAGTGCCGAATGGGGCTTGGTCGGGCCGCTTAGGAGCCGGAATCCTAGCAGGGAGCGAGTAGTGACGGCCAGGCCGGCGAGGCAGGCTGCACACGTCGACAACAGTACAAGTGTATCCCCATTCCCCAATTCCCAAGTCACAAATCCCAAATTCCCTATTTAATTTTTTTTCTTCGTTATTTTGTAATTTCTCTTAGCTAGAGCTGGAAAAAAAGCTCATTAGTGAGGCTCGTTGGCTCGGTTCAAAATTACTTTAATTAGACTCGTTATTTGGTTAAACATTAAAATGAGTCAATTTCAAATGAAATTGGATTTCACTCTGCTCGACTCGTTAGCCGGTTCTAAAAATACTTTCAAACTATAAATAAAATGATATTAAATCAATCTGTGACAATTTCGAGAAAAGATCGATAAAACGTCTACTTATCTCGATTTCCACCCCTACTCTTAGTTGAGATGTTGCCTCTAATACGAACAATTTGTATTTTGATTTTCGCTATAATCGATTTTTACTTTTTCTATTGAACAATAATTTATTAACTTTGATCACCTATCTCGAAATTTATAGGTTTGCCACTAATTAGGATGTTACACTATATTTACATTCTTCCAAAATTCCTATGGAAGAGCATGTCTGCCATGAATCTCCGTCTTTGTTAGGAACCATTTGTTGTTTCCAAACACTCGTGAATGTGGTGTAGCTACAGCTAGGTGTAGCAGGGCTTTCTCCGGAATTTTATCTCCTACAAAGTCTCCCCAAAATTCCATCAAGCACTGCACATAACAATAGCATCCTAAAAAAAGAAACGAGAAGAAAGGAAACGAAAAGCAGAACCTCGGTGTGCGAAGCAATTGCGCATCTGAGACAGGAATTAGAGTTAGCGTGTCATATAGCCTGGAAACAAACCACAGCAGAGCAGTGCCGATAGTAGCTACTACTAGCAGACAGCACGTGAAGTACAATCTCGATGAGCAATCTCGCATGTCCGGTGGTCCATCGCCACCACCGCAGGGGCAAGCCCCGCTGCCAGTACTCCTACGCCATCATGCCTGTCCCCCGGACGCCGTGGCGCGCGCCGCCCTGGCCTGATCGATCCCGTCCCGGCCAGCCTCCCAGCCTCCCTAGGCGCGCTGCATCGATGGGCCCCGCGAGCACGCGCACCGCAAATCCGACGGCTGCACCCCTCCGCCGCCCGATGCAGATCGAAGGGCCGGCCCCCGCGTCGCGCGCGCGCGGCCGCGTGCGGCTTTGCGTTTGCTTGCTTCGTGCTTGCGAGATGGGAATAGCGATGGGTGGATTGCTCTGCCACGATGCCCACCTCCTCCATTGACCCCGCCCCGGGGCCCCCTTCCGCGCACGGGAGGCGGCGACTACCGTCTCGCCGACATGCGGGGCCACACGGTGGTAGAACCCACATGTCATTGGGTGACGGGCGGAGGGGTCGGGTGGGCGTGGGCCGTTTTGGAGGGGGTGGTGGCACGGTGGGAAGCGGCACGCGCACCCAAAGCACCCATCGAGTGCGCACGCCACCTCATTAATTCCGCTCCCTCCTCCCCCGTCCCCGTTCCTTCCTTCCTTCCATGACCATCACTGCACTGCACTGCTCACCATCCTGCTCTCCTCGACTCCTCCCTTCCTCTGTGTATCTGCTCAAAAGGAGTGCAAAAAAAAAAAGGAAACGAGAAACAGAGGCACCAATCCGAGCATCCAACACGCCCGCTCTTGGTACTATAAAACCCCGTGGCGTGGTGCGGTGTGGCCAACCCATTGCAGGCTCCATCCATCCATAATCCATTCCATCCCTTCTCGTCCTGTCCCGTTCCATTGCTCTGCTTCTACACCCCTGCTCTGGTCTGATCCGCTTAGACACCAGCACTAGTAATTCTTGCGCGATCGAGCTTTTGCAGGGAGCCTTGATTGTGGTAACATCTTCATTCCATCACCTGTTCTTGCACCGCGCATTCATTCCATGCTTAGTTTTCCGAATGGTTTGGCTTGTAATCGGTTCGTGCCATGCCTTTCTTTCTGTCTCTCTGTTTTCGTCTCAGGCATACACGGAGGAGGTGGGGCAGGATGCCTTGGGCGGGGACGGTCGTGCGGCTGGTGGTGTTCTTCCGCGTCATCGTGTGATCGTGAGCGCTCCTCCGTCCATCGATCGATCGGCCGGCCGAGGGTTGGTTGGTTGGAGCCTGGAGCCGGTTTTGGGGTGGTTCGTCCGTCCGTGGCCGAGGATATGTGCGTTGGGTTCAACCGGAGGAGCCTTGACGTCGTCGTTATGACAAGTGGCGCCGTCGCGTACTACTACAGATTGATGCAAGTTTGCCAGGTGAGCATCCTCGCGCTACAATCAACGTATTAATTGCTTCTCCTCTTCTCCGTCCCTCTTTACGTTGCATTGATTAATCTTCAGATATATTGTCTTGTTAGCTGCAAGTATCGATCTGCTGCTGGTGGGGAACCATCCTTCGTGTAGATAAGCAGCTTGCTTCTTAGTGCTGTCTATTTGTGTAGACAGGGAAGAGAATGTGCTGCATGTAGTAGATAGGAAAGTGACCAGGGTCCACTATAATGGCGAACCTCGACGTCAACGATGAGGGCCAGCGTGTTGACAAAGTTGTGGGTGGTCAAAAGATTGTGTCTCCGATAGCCTAGGTAGCTATTATCTTTTTTGCTACTGGTCAAAAAAGAAGTCGGAGTGCTAATTTACAACGTTGTGGTCTGTACTTGCCTCTGTCAGGGGAGCATGTTCGTGTTTTGTTTGCTTGCGCTAACAGTAGAATAAGATACTAGTACTACTATCGAAGTGAAACATTTCATTTGATTAATTCATATGTGCCGTTTATCACATTAACATCAACGAATAATGGGTTGGCGTAACTGTAGTAAGTAGTAACTCTTAATGCTTACACATTCTCCCGTTTCTGCTTGATTTACTCCGATATTTAGAAGAATAAAAGGGTCTAATTTGTGTTATCCTGTTCATCATATCAGATTCACGCGAACAAATTCACATGGTGAATCATACATATTGCAGTTTCAGGCATTTTAGTGCACATAACATGCCTTCTTTTTGACAAGTCGCTAGATGCTAATGCACTAATATTTGCTTTTGCTCCCATTCCAGCCTCTCTATATGTCCCTACTCCCTAGTCTTATAGATCAGGCACTATCTCTGCGTATGCAACTTGCTTTATACGTCTTAGTGCTCTGTTTTCACCTTGGCAAAGCTGATCCTATTGTGCACACTTTAGAACAAGTTGATATATCAAAAGGTGGTTTCATCTGAAAAACATATGGGATTAAATTGCTATGTTATATACAAACATCATATATATGCACAATTACATGTCTTTCCCTGCCATTTAACACTCTCGTCTTTGTATTACAAACAAATTCACATGGTGAATCATACATTGCAGTTTCAGGCATTTTAGTGCACATAACATGCCTTCTTTTTTACTAGTCGCTAGATGCTAATGCACTAATATTTGCTTTTGCTCCCATTCGAGCCTCTATATATGTCCCTAGTCTTATAGATCAGGCACTATCTCTGCGTATGCAACTTGCTTTATACGTCTTAGTGCTCTGTTTTCACCCCTTGGCAAAGCTGATCCTATTGTGCACACTTTAGAACAAGTTGATGCATCAAAAGGTGTTTTCATCTGAAAAACATATGGGATTAAATTGCTATGATATATACGAACATCATATATATGCACAATTACATGTCTTTCCTTGCCATTTAACTCTCTCGTCTTTGTATTACTACGTTGGTTCTCTAATGTATATTTGCATTGGCTACTACTGATTGCAGGCCGAATACTTCCGCCAGCTACTCAAGCCCGTGACGTAGATTCGACCTTCAGTCCACAGCTTACACATTCCATCCAAACAACTTCAAACCCAAACAAACTAACCAAATCAATTTTGAATTGAACCGCAAAAAAAGCCAGCTCCATTTAACAAAACACCCTTGAATTCTTGTTCGATTTCATTTCAATCAAAAGCAAAAACCTTTCTTGATTTCCTCACACAAACACAGCCACAAACTCACAGGAATTGAGCAGCAGCACTGCATTAGTGAAGCGATGCAGGGAGACCCAGGGTACGGGTACGGCGGCTACGGCTACGGGTATGGCTACGGCGGCGGCACTGGCGGCTACGACATGGCCGGCTACGATTCCGGGGGTCCGTACTACGGGAACGGTGGGTACCCTGCGGCGCCGGCTGCCTATGACGACCCGCTTGCCGGTCGCAGGCAGCACGACTTCCCGGCGCCGCTCACCGGGCTCGAGTTCCAGCCGTCGGACACCTGCCCCAAGAACTACGTCATCTTCGACCAGACCTACGACCGGAGCCGGGTCATGTTCCACCCTTCCCTGGCCAACAACTTCGGCTCGTCCGGCGGCTACGATCACCACTGCTACGGCTTTGATCAGGACTACGCCAGCAAGAGCGCCTACTACGCTGGCGGCGACGACGGCGGTGGGTGCTCGATCCGGCAGAAGGAGGACACCGACGAGATCGACGCGCTGATGAGCTCCGAGGACGGCGAGGAGGAGGACGACGTGCTGAGCACGGGCCGCACGCCGGGGTGCCGCGCCGGGGGCTCACCGGACTCCACGTGCTCCTCCGGCGGGTACGGGGTGAGCGCCGGCGCTAGCGGTGGCCGGAAGCATGAAGTCACCGCCGGCGACGGCGAGAGGAAGAAGGAGCGGATGAAGAAGATGATGCGGACGCTTAAGGGGATCATCCCCGGCGGCGATCGGATGGACACGCCCGCCGTCCTCGACGAGGCCGTCAGGTACCTCAAGTCGCTCAAGGTGGAGGTCAAGAAGCTCGGCGTGCGCGGATCAAGCAGCTAGCTAGCTGCCATCGGCAATGACCTCAACGACAGCCGAAATCTTTCTGCGTTGGCAGATAAGACGGGAGACTGGTGATAAGCGAGGGTGACAACAACTGTAAATCTCACCTTTGCATCTCATGGCACGAAGTAGTCAGTTGGTGCTCCTTTCTGCACTGCCGTGATCATCCTGAAGCTCTCGAGGGTCAGTGGAAGGGAAGGAGGATATTGAAAGAGCTCAGTTGCCGCCCGCGTTCTTGTTTTGTCAGTCTTGTGGTGCCCCTGGCTCTACTGCTGCGTGCGTGCATGGATTGTTGCTTTGCTTTTTTAGAAGTTGCTGCTTTTTCTCTCTTTTCGTATCTCTTGATGGTGGCTGCCTGGCTGGTGTTGTAACTATCATGCTGA